>JAJAGP010007862.1:0-10919 GCA_025084515.1 Ancistrus triradiatus
CGCATCGCAAACCGTCATGGCCACCGGACTAGTACAAATACAGCTTGCGCTATCGTTCCTCATATGCGAATTCTCCGTGCTGGAAGAGAGTTTCAGTTGCGATTTACTAGGGCTTAGAGGTACGACTGGTCCGATAAGCGGATCAGCCGAGTAGAGATCGGGAGACTCGAGGTGATTTAATGCCAGGGAATTAGGTAGGAAAAGGCTTAGCAATGCTACTGACCTCTCTTCCTCCATCTTTGGTTCCTGCGCTCCTCAGCAGTCGCTCGCCACCACAGATAGGCTGTCGTTCTCCCTCTGCAAAGCCCTGTATGCATAATCCCCGTTGGGATCCCTCGCCATACGTGGATCACACGGTCCGGTAGTTTAATATTCCTTTTCCTTAAAGTATAGCAGGACGCTATCGCGTTCAATTCGGCATGCACGCGCTCTAGGCAGAGACGTCGCTGCTGCGCATGCGCAGTTCCCGGTGAGCCTCACTATACAGCGATCTCTTTCTGCCTACTTTTGTATTCCCCCGCTTTGTTCAGACTACCACGCCACGGGCGTTAGTCTGTTTATAGTTTGTAGTTTTAAAACCTCTCCTTTGAAGCCTCTTTTGGGCGCATATAACATTTGTTTGAGTCCATTTTAAACAGCCCATCTGTATGCCCTTACAGTCTTAGCTTTTGTTATCCATACGTCCTCTCGCGGCCACACGGTGTAGTGGTAACGTCATTGCCCCTGGAACACG
This sequence comes from Ancistrus triradiatus, assembly GCA_025084515.1. Taxonomy (NCBI): domain Eukaryota; kingdom Metazoa; phylum Chordata; class Actinopteri; order Siluriformes; family Loricariidae; genus Ancistrus; species Ancistrus triradiatus. Next base: position 734 of record JAJAGP010007862.1, read on the forward strand.
AGACGTGTGGATCGAATCTCGCTCACAGCCTCTCCTACGAGTGTCTGTGTTTCTCTCGGTGGCAGTGCCGCCATCTCTACATTTTTACCCTAAGGGGTATACAACTATATTTGCTGTCTTGGCAAAGTTATCACTAGGAGTGATATTTATTTATCCATATTTTCCTGCACTTGGGTCCTCCCTCTCCCACATTCTTCACTTGGCCAGAATCTTGTCACCTGGTCGGCCCCTAACAGAGTAAGTCGGTAACCAGGAAAACAGTAATCACTATACAAACGCTCAGAAACGTACCAGGATGTGGACAAAACCTCGCGCCGACTATCCCTATTCGGCGCCTTTTATCGCTAAACATGGCGGTGGCCTAGTACTCGGGCGATTGGGACCTCTGCTGGTGCGGAGGCGAATTAGCCGTAACCCTGACACAATCTATACGTAGACTTAACATCGGCTTACCGACAAACACGACGCTGCGCTGGTGAACGCGCACCCTGCACGCGAGCATAGCGGGTAAAAACTGCCATCACAGTCAGAAAGGGTATAACCCAAAAACAAGTCCCCGCGCCAAGGGAGTGGCAGGATACTGCTTATATAACGTTCAAAACAGCTGCAATCCATACTGGTAAGCGTCCTAGCTTCTCCCTTGGTGGCTCTGCGAACCGGGGGGCGCTACAAAAGTCAACGTCCGGATCGCCCCCCGGCGGCCAGGAGGAGTACGGAAACATGGAGGACGGGGGGGACCCGTGACATACTCCCCCCCCACGGCGCCCGAGATGGAGCTAGGGCTCCTTTAAACACTCTCCTCCACCAGGGCGCACCACAGCATCGGGAGGCTTCCTCTCCGGACGCTTTCGAGGCACCTGTCCGGGCACCAAAGGGGGCCCAGCCATGTTTTGGGGGTCCCCCGTCGAACTCACGGCCCCTGGCGAGCCCCCCGACGAACTCACGGCCCCTGGCGAGGCTCCTGACAAACTCACGGCCCCTGGCGAGGCCCCCGACGAACTCACGGCCCCTGGCAGGGCCCCAGACAAACTCACGGCCCCTGGCAGGGCCTCTGATGAACTCACGGCCCCTGGCAGGGCCTCTGACGAACTCACGGCCCCTGGCAGGGCCTCTGACAAACTCACGGCCTCAGGCAAGGTCGCTGGATCTGCTGACGCCCTCGACACAGCCACAGGAACTGCTGACGCCCTCGGCTCTGGCACTGGAACTGCAGACGCCCTCGGCGCTGGCACTGGAACTGCAGACGCCCTCGGCGCTGGCAGAGGAACTGCAGACGCCCTCGGCGCTGGCACTGGAACTGCAGACGCCCTCGGCGCTGGCACTGGAACTGCCGACGCCCTCGGCACTGGCACTGGAACTGCAGACGCCCTCGGCGCTGGCACTATTGTCCGTGGTGCAGGAGTAAGCAGGAATGTCCGAGGTGCTGGAGTTGGCACATCGCCAGCAAGTTCCGCCACACCATTATGAGACGCCATAGGCTCAACAACAGAACTAGCGTGGCCGGAAACACGAGTATCCACAACGAGAGGTTCAATCACGAAACTAGTGTGGTCTGAATCACAACTATCCACAACTAGAGGATTAAACACGAAACTAGTGTGGCCTGAATCACAACTATCCACAACTAGAAGATCATACACGGAACCAGTGTGGTTTGAATCACAACTATCCACAACTAGAGGATCATACACGGAACCAGTGTGGTCTGAATCACAAATATCCACAACTAGAGGATCATACACGGAACCAGTGTGGTCTACGCCTGGACTTACATGCACTTGCCAACGCTTGACTAGTTTGGTCCGGCTGGCAAGCTGAGGATCCAGCACACAACCAGCCAAAGCAGACCGGACAGGGCGGGTGACAAACTCCGGTTAAGAGTTGTCATAAAGACCAAACTGGTCCCACAGCTCGCTAATGAGCTGGTCATAAGATCCCTGAAACAATCTGGACCAGTTGGCCGCCACCCAGTCACGAGCTTTGCCTGTGAGATGCCAGTCAATAAACTCCATACGCTCATCCTCAGTGTACTGAGGGAACTGGCGCAAATAGGCCGAACACTGCCGAAAAAACTCACCACATTTACGGGGATTGCCGTTGAATTTTTTCGGCAGCTCGGCCCTCACAGGCAAAACCGGAGCAGCGCGATGACCTGCCGTCTCCTTAGTTAGGCGGGGACTTCTGTAACGAGCGGGGGGCCTAACAGGCAAGGAGACGTGCGCAGATTCAATTGTGATAACCATATTTATTTGAAACAGAACCAAAACAATAACAACGCAAGATCTTTCTTATACCTATGAAATAACATAAACGGGCATCTCACTCTGAAACAACATAAACAGGCTCAACTCTCTTAAACAATATGGACGGGCGTACCGTATTCAACCATATATGCAGGCCTTCACGCATATAGACAAAACAAGCGGGCCTCACGCATTACACAATCTATGCGGACCTTCACGCTTTACACAATGTATGCGGACCTTCACGCATTACACAATCTACACGGACCTTCAAGCTTTACACAATGTATGCGGACCTTCACGCATTACCCAATCTATACGTAGACTTAACATCGGCTTACCGACAAACACGACGCTGCGCTGGTGAACGCATACCCTGCACGCGAGCATAGCGGGTAAAAACCGCCGTCACAGTCAGAAAGGGTATAACCCAAAAACAAGTCCCCGCGCCGAGGGAGTGCCAGGACGCTGCTTATATACCGTTCAAAACAGCTGCAATCCATAACGGTAAGCGTCCTAGCTTCTCCCTTGGCGGCTCTGCGAACCGGGGGGCACTACAAAAGTCAACGTCCGGATCACCCCCCGGCGGCCAGGAGGAGTACGGAAATGTGGAGGACGGGGGGGACCCGTGACACATGTGTTGTGAAGAGCAGACTTTGATAGATCCCTGTTCTTTAAATAAAACAGGGAGCCCACTCACACCTGATTGGCATCCAACTGATTGAAAACAGCTGACTCTAATTTCACTTTCAAATTAACTGCTAATCCTAGAGGTTCACATACTTTTGCTACTCATTAATATGTAATATTGGATCATTTTCCTCAATAAATGAATGACCAAGTATAATATTTTTGTCTCATTTGTTTAACTGGGTTCTCTTTATCTACTTTTAGGACTTGTATGAAAATCTGATGATGTTTTAGGTCCCATTTATGCAGAAATATAGAAAATTCTAAAGGCTTCACAAACTTTCAAGCACCACTGTAAGTAAACATTATTTTTAATGAATTAAAATGTACCAATCGATACATTTGTGTTATTGTCTGTATAATAAACAGTTATTGGTAATTCTGTTCCTCGACTTTAATGACTGTAGGGCTTAGCTGCGGGGTAACGATAGAACGGAACTATTTTACCTCAGGAAGGCTGAAAAACAAATCGTTTCTTCTGTGCTCTTTATCTTAAAATCTAACAGTAAATGGCGATAAAGGAACTGTGGTATAATCGCAGTAATACACTCGAGGTCGTGCTTTAACGTGAGATATTGGCACGGGTGTTCTGATCTTCGATCTACAGCTGCAGCACACTCATGCCAGTATCTCACGTTAAAGCTCTCTTGTATTATTGCTTATATATGTGTAATATATATACATATATATATATATACATACACACACACACACATATACACATATGTGCTGCCTGATGTATGATGTCTGACACATTGTGTTTTATGGTAGTTTGGTATTAAAGTTTTTAATTAAACTGTATTTTAATGGCAGAGGGGAACATGCAAGGAGTTATTCGGCACAATAGTCCCCAATGAGAACTTATTTCAAATTCTCCACTGTTTTACCATCAGTAACATTACGTATTTAAAAACTCAGACACGTGTTGGTTCATTGATGGTTTTGGATAATAAATAAAATGGTTATCAGCAGTGACTACAACACAAATAAAAACATTTTATCCAAATATCACCAGTGATCTGACACGTGTTATCTGAGTTTTTAATATGTAATGGTTATTTAAGGGAAAAAAGTAATCTAAAGGAAAAAAAAAGTTTTAATTATATTATTTAAATATTCCTCCTCCATGAGCAGAATAAAATGATTACAATACATTTTAGACTTTACTTTCTGTGAGGGAGCTTTTAGAGGCGTCTAGTTCCTATCAACACCACAATTTTGACTCTAACTTTCTATAGAATTCAGGAATATTTTACCAAACCCCTGTGACTGACCATTTAAATAATCTCAGCCATTTAATTATGCACCGAAAGTTCAGTGGCGTTCCACTCTAAGAACTGTTCTCTTAGTGTTCACATTGTTATGCAGTGTTTCTATTTACTATGTGTACTTCATTTAGTTAGTACTAGAGGTGTAACGGTATACAAAATTCATGGTTCGGTTCACACCTCGGTATAAACCCCACAGTTCGGTACAGTTGGTGGGGAAAAGAAAGAGGCTGGGAATTTTGTATAACCTCAATTTTATTAACTTAACACTGGAACTTCATTATAACCAAATGTTGTATTAAACTTATTTGTATGTTTATAAAAGTTTACAGTAGGCTCCAAACTGAAAAACATTGCTTGTTTTTGTAAATACTAAAATAAATAACGCACTTTAAATATTTCAGCCTCTGGCAGATGCAATAGGCATCACAAAAACTGAACATTTCCAGGTGTGCAAATGCGAAATCATTCAAAAAGCTTAAAACGACTCCTGTAAATTGAGCAACTCCTTCCTTGCAAATGTAAAATAAATAAAATATAACACAAAATAAAATATTAAATTAACCACACGGTTAATCACTCATTCATTCTATTTTCAGGTTTTTCTTCAGAAAAATTAGTTTGTCCACATTATCACTTGTGAGGATAGATCTAGTGGCAGTAACTATATCACCTGCTGTCGAGAAAACCCTCTCGCTGGGGACTGAGGTAGCAGGTATAGCCAGGTAACAGTTTGCCAATACAGCTAAATTTGGATAAATAGACCCATGAGGCTTCCACTAGGAAAGTGGGTTGGAATCGATTGAAAGGCAGTTCTTTGCCATGTAGGCATGCACTTCTTCTTTTAGCTGCTCTTTTAAATCAGATTGAATCCTCTGTTCAGTTTCAAAGAATGGGCCAAATAATTCTGCCATGGCTGACCTCTTCGGAGGTGGGGAAGAAACAGCCTCTGACTCTGCAGTCGCTAGCACTGGAGTAACCTGTGAAGCAGATGGACTTGCCGCAGTAGTCTGTTCTCATTCAGCATGAAATGACAACAAATAGTTAATAATTAGATATATTTGTGAGAAAATATTTTAAAATATGAAAAATATACTATGAAATTAATCGATAAATAATCAAAATCCATACCTGTTCTGCTCTTCTTAGAATATCTGGTATGATGAGATCTTCATAGACTCTAAGATGGCAGGCAGGATCCAAGTGAGGAAATGTTTTGAACCTTGGATCCAAAGCAGTGCATTTGTGAAGGAAGTCCTGAAGTCCAGGGTCAGAGTATCTGTTTTGCAAGTTTTCTCTGACGGCATGCTTGATTTCCCTGACAGTAGGTGTGTCGCCATCATTTTGTTCCATGGCTTTCAGGATCATTGTTTTGTGTGGTACAATCATTGAAACCGATGGTGTCACTTCCGTGCTCAATATTGTAGTGATTGTCTTCAAAGGTTTCATGATCTCAATGAGACTCTCAGCGAGGCTCACTTCTTGGTCAGACAGATTGCCAATCTCCTTGCATTTGAGAGCCCTCTCTGTTAGGGTAGAGTAAACAGCAGTTTACTGCTCAAGATACTGCTCAACCATGTCATAACTAGAGTTCCAACCTGTGGACACATCATTGATGAGGCGGTGTTTTGGCAAGTTAAGCATCTCTTGCTTGCTTTTAAAAATATGTGCAGCTGTTGTGCTACGGTGGAAAAAAGAAACAATTTTTCGGATTTTCCCCAGAAGTCGAGATACCTCGTTGACTGCCATTGCTTTCTGTGATGCTAAATTTAAATTGTGGGCAAAACATCCAATATGTGGACCCAGTCCTGCTTCACCGACAGCATTGACAATGTTTCTTGCATTGTCCGTGGTCACTGCAATGGATGAACTGGACCGTTCTAATTTCCACTCTCTAATTTCTCGTAGCTTGTCAGCTAGGTGAGTGCTAGTGTGCTGTTCATACACAGGGCGCGTTTGTAGAACTGGATTTTTTATTTCCCAGTCTGAGTTGATGAAATGTGCAGTCACTGTGAGATAACTTTCTGTACCACGAGAAGTCCATGCATCTGCCGTCAGTGCAACAGCGGGCGCATCGGACAACTCGCGCTCAATCTGTTATGTGGTGCACAGTGGCCGCTAGTGGCCACTGTCTATCCCCGGTGCGGTCTACCACCTTCCCAGCAGTCTGGGGATTCCGCCAAGCTGACAGTAGAGGCCAGTATTGGTTCAGCTTTGACTCGGGATCCTCAGACCATGCGATCGTGCTTTTACCACTTGATTACGGCACGATTGCACACACAGGCGTCGCACCATCGCCTTCCACCCCCTTCATTCCCGTGGCGTTTATGCCAGGCCTTTGCTGTGCTTAGGGACGCTACGGTTTTTTGTGTTCAAGAGACTTTCGGGGGTCTCATTCGCGCTGTTGCTTCGGTACAGTCGGTGTTAGGGACTTTTGGTAGACTGGGCCCGCTTTAGGGGCTCAGCCGGAGTACGAATCAGGAGATTCGGAGGTAATCCAGGGTGTAGATTTAGTGTAGGGTCAGAACCGACCTTCTATCGCTCCATTCGCCCGTTCGCGGCCCCGCTTCGGCGTATTGAGGTGCGCTCGCCCCGGCGTTGCGCGCCTCCACGTGTCCCTCGCCTCTACCGCCTTATTTTGTGCTTTGCACCCTCGGATCCGAGTGGCAGGCCTTTGCCCCGCTCCTGTCCGCTTTAAGCACGTCCGATTCACGCTGTCATATGAGCACAGTACCGTGAATTGCATCGTGCTGCTTCGGAGATTACAAACACGGTCTCTGAAGTCCGCACAGCGCGTCACCGCTCTCACGCTCAGGCTGCGTGGCTGCATTCAAGGCAGCCCTCATTCTGTGTCGAGAGCGATTCAGGCAGAGAGCTCATTCGCCGATTGCACCAGGCTCAGCTCGTTGCACTGAGCGCTTTCGGGTTGTTGGTTTCCAGTTCTCTCCCTCAGCGCTGTCAGGCGCCTCATTGTATTCTTTTCTTTCCCCGATTTTGGTATATATTTTCATTTGTTTTATTCAAGCACTGCCTTCTCTCGTATTTTCTAGAGGAGTATTTCTAAGTTAAATCGCAGTGCAGCGCGTTAAAGCAGCCGCGCTTCAAGCGCCGCCCTCTCTCCTATTTTCTAGAGGAGTATTTCTAAGTTAAATCGCAGTGCAGCGCGTTAAAGCAGTTTCGCTGATACACACAAAGCCTCCCTCTATTCTCTATCTGTTGTTTATTTGTATTGCCTTCTTTATTGTTTTATTTGTTTCACTCATTTCAGTTCATTACTACCATCTGGAGCTGACTGCTATTGGGTCCTACAATCCCTTTTGATTGCTTTCATGATTCGCCATCGTGTTCGCATGGCGAACCGTAACAAATCACCGCTTTTGTACGGCTGTAAATGTTAGGGACCACCATTTGACTTATGTGCACACGGGATGGAATGTTGTAACGGGGCTCAAGCACTTTTATTAAATGCTTGAAACCACGGTTCTCTACCACTGAGTAAGGTAGCATAGCCGAAGAAATAAATGTTCCAAGTGCTTCAGTAATAGTTTGGGACCTGTCTGATTTCGGATTTAGAGGCTGCTTAAAAGCAGTGGGGATTAGTAGTTGGGTTGAAGGTTTTTTATCAATTCTGATTATTGGCACGTCTGGATGATGCTGCCGAATATGCGTTAGCATGTTAGATGTGTTTCCACACATGTACCCCACAACGGTCGCACAGCGTCGACAAACTGTCCTCGTCCGGTCCACCACTCGCTCTCCAGCGTTGCTATAGTTCACAGGGAACCCAAAGTTTTCCCACACAGATGATTTAAAAGAAGCAGGCGGGTCCTCCAACTCCTGGGTCTCATTTCCACTCACCGGTGCACTGTTTTCAGTTGCCATGCTCAGTCAATGTATTCAGAGCTGCACTAGCAGTCGCGGGCTAAGTGGATAGCTCCGTTGCAAATGACAATTGAGCACTATTAAGGTTCCGGGTGTAACTATTCTTTAAAAGTTAGTTCCGCATTAGCTACGTTCACTGACTTCGCATGTTTTTATAGACTGCATGTACCGTGTATTCTACGTGCGATTGCGTGAACCGAACCGTGACCCCCGAACCGTGACGGTTCATAAAGAATACACGTACCGTTACACCCCTAGTTAGTACTATTTACTACGGTGGTAAATATTGTTTTGTACATTATGTAACATTGCTTTTTATGTGCATATGCATTTGTTGTGTTTACACTGTTGTATAACTGCTGTTATGTTTACAATTCAGTCATCTACTTATCAAATATCTACTTTTAGGACTTGTGAAAATCTGATGATGTTTTAGGTCACATTTATGCAGAAAAATAGAAAATTATAAAGGTGTCACAAACTTTCAAGCACCACTGTTTATATCTGTAACCTAGTAATTCCCACAGAAAGTCCCAGTCTATGATAATGAATATATGTACTTAAATCCGTATTGACACGTCTGCACTCCCAAACATGAGAATAAGGTCTAATTAAGAATGAGTGTAATTAAGTGTATTGTTCATTAATTCAGCATATACCCTAGTACTTTATACTGTCTTCATTAATTAAAACTAACTAAAACATACTCACCAGTTGATGGCACACACTCTACATGATGATTTTCTTGTTTTGACTCTCAAGCACAGCGACCATATTCGTTATTCTGTCAACTCAATAAAGGCGCATCTCTTCCTCTTCCAACTGAAAGGAAGCTGAAAGTAACATTTCATTCCATTCATGAAGTAGGACACCTATAAAACCAGGGTTTTTTTCTTCTGTACTCAAATATAGCATTTGTGTGTCACGTGCGCGGCAGGAGAGACGAGCGCAGGTTTCCTAATCCAAAATGGTTTATTAAAAAAACAGGTCCATATAACAAAAGTCCATAAAACAAAGGGCAACACAGCTAAGAGAAGAGTATAATAATAAACGAAGGACACGGATGAAAACAAAAGAGCAATAAAACACTCGGACATACCGCGAAGCTAATAAAGGTAATGTAGCAAACTTGGACAAAAACCGAAAGAGCGTTGAGACACTCAGACATACCATGGAATCAGAAGCAGAGTAAATCCACACAAGTCGGAAATCATAGGAAGCATAATCCATATAGGTAGGACCAGATGTCCAAAGCAGGTGAAATCCATAAAGCGCACGGCCTGCTCGGATGTCATACCGAGACAATACAACGCGATGAGTGTAACTTACTGCCGATCTTATATACAGTCTACAGCAGCTGTGTTCAATCAGTTTGTTAGCGTCTGTGGTACAGAGCGGAGTTCCGGATTAATCCACGGGTCCCACATGACCCAGCGGAGGTTTGTGGGCAACGTAATCCAGATCGCCCCCAGCAGGAACTAAAGGCGAAGCAAACGAGGGTTTGGGGGGAACATTTTGTTTATGTTTTTGAGTACATCATGCACTGCTTCTTCCCCAGATCCATTGGATCACCAGTGATCATCATCACTTTCATCACCAGTACGCCATAAAACCTTCATTTCCAGACTTCGCCATATTGTTTCATCTACGAACCTGGTATCTCGTTGTGTTGCCCTAGCCCTATCCCTAGCCATAGGCGCTCCTCGCCTGGGGAAGTCAGCCACTCGCTGCCGCTGTACTCCGTACTGTCACGCTTAGGGAGGACACGAGAGGCAGACGTAGGTGCAAGGAGTGAAGGTTTATTTACAGTGAACATTGTGAAGAATACAAACAAACAACACAAACACAAACTAATAAACAGAAGTGACATGACAAACATCTAATATGGGGACAAGCTAACAAGGTTAAACGAGGAAGGCTAACTGAACTCAACAACAAGGCTACTAATACAACAAAGCTTAAACATGGAAACAGTAACAAATGAAGGACAAGAGACTAACAACTAGGAACAGATCCCAGAAGTTGAATCTGTTCATCTGGACATAGATTTTGTTGGAGAAATGTTTTGTCACTCATCTAAGTGACTTCTTCAGTCTCAGCAGT
>JAJAGP010007863.1:0-10908 GCA_025084515.1 Ancistrus triradiatus
CTTATGAAAACGACCCTATGCATACAGGTATGCGCCATTTGACGTCCGAATTACATTCTGTGAAACCGGAAATTAACTGAAATGTACGCTGACCAGGTATTACCATAGTCTCACGGTCTTTTTAGGCTACAGTACTGTAAATCTAAAAAGTATTTTCACAAGAAACTGTGTGCAAACCGAGCGTAAATGCATCAGAGATATGGACATATTGTAAACACGAGTGGAACGCTACCATCTACACAGCATCCCTAATGCCAGTGCATTTTTAGATTATGGAAATTGACAATAGTTATAGAAAACACAATAACGTACTGTTATGACCCTGTGTAGGGGAAAGCCGGGAACACTTAAGTGACTTAAACGCTTTTGTTTGATGGATATTTTGTCAGTTTCTGTTTAGTTCATCTGTTTAGATGAATGTCTATATTCACATAAAAAAAAATAGCGAGAACAGCCTAAAAACTGACTAAAAACAAAAATCTGATGTGGGCCACTTTTGCCTGCTGTGTGAACGTAGCCTAACTCCCACCTCCGTTTGTGAATCCAGAGTGTTGATTGGCTGTTGAGGTGACCAGCTGTCTTCAGTGAAACATCTGGTGTTAAAAGATGGATTTCTATTTCCCTTTATAATTCATGATGTTTTTAAGTCCTCAGTCATTAAAGCAAACGGACGTAGATCGGATGGACGTTAAGCAGTGCGCACCTGTACTACCATAGATGCATAGGAATGAATTCTGTATTAAAGTCAAAGTCCAGACCTCTGTGGTAACATTTGAAAGTTGCTGTTTCCCAGCAGTCTCCAACCAGTTTGACAGAGCTCAAGCAGTTTTCCCATTAAGAATGAGTAAACATTTTAGGATCCAGATATGCTAAGCTGATCAAACATATCCCAGAAGACTTGCAGGTGTAATTGCAGTAATATGTGGCATAACTAAAAACTACTGATTTGAAATCAGTAAGATGTATTCATCAGTCAAATGGTAAACAACCCAGTTAAGTGCGTTGTCATGTGGAAAAGTTCGATAAAGCAAATACTTGATGCAAGGCACTATCATATTGCATACAGTTTTTGAGGTTTCTGTGGTGTTTGGCAGAACTAGAACTAGTACATCATTTCCTTTCTAAATGCACTGTAAAACTGGGCTTGACCTGAAAGTTTTGTTCATGCTTTGCAGCTGGGTGACATATGGATATTGTGATGTATTAACATGTACGGTCCCTCTAGTCTTGTAATTCGGTCCCTCTAGTCTTGGAAATCGATGATGAGCAAAGGCGATTGTAGAAACTCTTAACCCATGTTTCTGGATGTAATAGCTGGGTGTCTGCAACTGTTTGGTTATATAGTGTAGCACCATGACCAGTTTAATACTGACCCAGCAGATTTGGCTATAACAGGTCAGTATCAGGTAATGGCAGATTTTCAGACCTTTGTTGTCAGGACTGTGTCAGTTTTGTTTATGCTTTGGTACAGGATGATGTCTGGCTATTATGCTGAGAAATTCCTACAATTTTCTTACCTTTCATAAAGGATAAAGCTTGTTCTTGTCTGTTAATCTGGCTCACTACACCACATCCTCCTCTCTAATTCGTCATATTTTAGAAGGATGTGGACTGTCAGAAATATGAATGAGGTACCTGTACAAAGACTCCAAGTATGGATCATTTCCCAATGCTGACACAACACTTAATCTGGATTGTTGGTTAATACTGGCTTCATATTAACAGGTTTTAGGATTTTCATGTGCAGAATAAATCCCATATTCATTAGCAATCACACCCATTCATGCCATAAAATATCGCAGTTACACTCTAATGCAGATTCAGTGTTGGCCTCAGTATCAGATGGAGGTATTTTCACTAATGATACACCCAAGTGTGACAGTGTATTTTCAAAATATCACCTACACCAACAATAATATATATTATGATCGCGATACCTGGCAGATAAAGTATATTTTTGACAGAAGTAATGCATTTGTTGTTTGTTTTTTGATGGTAGAACCCCTGGAACATCATGATCAAACACAGACAAGTTCACCGCAGAGGTAGACGCTCTCAGATGACTGTAAGGTAAATAAGTTGTTTATGTGATGCCGTTTGTCTTTAAGGTTAGCTCTAATGAGCCAAAAGTCTGGTGTCTCTGGTGAGTAGTTAGCTGAGAGGCAGACTTGAAGATGAAACTCATGACTCGAGTCACACTGTAGACCCTAATTTACTGACTTGTGGCTCAGCTCAATTGGAGACTCACAGCAGGTAAAAGTGGCACCAATAACATCTTTTTTTCATATGTGACACTGACGTGTTATCTTTTGGGCAGTGTGATGGAAAAAAACCGCGAATCTGACAGTGTTCAGGTGCTGATCTGACCTTATGTTTGTGAGTTGCAATCCCCTATGTATCCGACACATGGCAAGTGCTACTCAGTCCTAACATCCATTCAATGCTTCGTTTACATCACCAACTCAGTCAGTCCACCGTAAATCATCTGAGGAGAAGGAGAAAAAAAAGGGAGCAGTGAGGGAGTGTTCCAGTCGCGGGATACGAAGTTGAAAGACGCAGAAATATTTGCTATTATGTCCCTGTGCAAACCAAATTAAGGCACATATCGCAACCTAAGCTACGTTTTTTGATAATTTCTAAAGAATGGCCGAATGTGGCCACAGAAAAGTGCGTGGCCGTAGTAGTGGTCAAAGGGAAAATAAAAAATCTAAAGCAATATTTAATGAAACCCACTGGGGAAAACCAAAGAAGTGTCGTGGCTGAAATAACATGCCCTTTAAGAATTACTGAGATTGACTCCATTTTCATTGCATAATGCCATCATTTTTCGAGCCATGACTGTAAATCAGTAATGTCAGATATAGGTCCACAGTACTAAGATAGTTTGAACAACTTAAAAGAAAACGGATTTGGGACCCCTTTGTCTGCTGTGTGAGTGCCCTTAAAGGCATTGCTCCCGCCTTTGCCATCGGCAGGAACTTGAGACTGGCCTTTAGCTGTCAATCCAAAAACATGACTCTAAGACAAGACTTCTAACCACACCAAAATTGGAGGTAAATGAGACTGACTTGGACTAAGCTTACCCAGCAGAGAATTGAATCCGGACTTGAGTTGAGCTCTGAATCACTGATTAGAAGTTGCGATCTGTACGCGTTGAAATCTACTAACTCACTGACTGGTGCCCTTAGAGACGACTAAGCTCCTTAGACTGCACGCTTAAGACGGACTCGGACCCACCTGGCTATATAGGGATTCAAGCGTCCAGACTAAGTAAAAATGAACTTCTCTGATAACGTGTCCTGTTATTCTGTGAATGGCTGACAGTTAACATATCCTTTATTCCATGGACCTCCTGCCAACTGTTTCTGCAGCCCAACTGTCAACGAGGACATTTTGGCCGTCTTCAGAAAAATACATGAGGTAAATGTGCAGCACACGCCTCCACGTTCATATCACAAAGCGTAGTGTAGTGGATTGGGGGGCTGGTACCTCTTTTCGGTCACAGTTTCTTTGAGAAGGCAGCCAGCAACGTCAAAGAGAATTGGGGGAGGATGTACAGACGGATCAGCTCGTCAGAGAAGCATGCCGAAACTGCTTGGAGCATGTGAGGAACATATACCAGTCATATCAGAAGTGGTTGAAAGTAGAAAACAAAAGGGCATTAAATCTGAATTGTCCTTATCTAGGCAAAGCAGCTTTTTCCTGAAGCAGAGAAAACTGCCCAAAGACCTTTATTTGATCCCTCAGTAAAGGTAAGTTTTATTCACTAGTACCTGTGTGTACATTATAAGCCAAAAGTATGTAGGAACCTCTTCTAATTATAATGTTTGTTATTTCAGCCATATCCACTGCTACTAGTTCATAATATGAAGCATACATGAAATATCCTTAAATAAACAGGAGCAGTAGTAATGGGTAATACTGAACGCCTCGATTTAAAACCTCTGTTTCCACCTCCCCAACAAGCCCATAAAGAAAAAGTTGGTCAATGTTGGTCGAGAACTTGTTTCAAAGTTTATTGGAAAGCCTACTGAAAAGAGTACAGAAAACCTTTTGTGCTGTTAAAGGCATGTGTCGTCGTTGATCATAGTCACACGGTCTTTTTAGGCTACTGTAGTGTAAATTTAAATGGCATTTTCATTAAAAAGCTGCGTGCAAATGATACGTAAATGTGTCACAGATACCACTGAAAACACGAGTGATTGATGAGTGATTGAAACGACTGATACTTTGTTTAATGGATGCCAAAAATCAATTGATAGACAGTATTACTGTGGATTGTGGTGGCCTAGCAGTTGAGGTTAAGGACTGTGTACCAGAAGGTCCAGGGTTCAAAACCCACCTCTGCCAGGCTGCCACTGTTGGGTCCTTGAGCAAGGACCTTAACCCATAGTTGCTTAGATTGAAAGCCTGTAACAATTGGAAGTCACTTTGGATAAGGGCGCCTGCTAAATGACATAAATGTATTACAAACATCAGAAGAGTCATTCAAACAGGAGCACAGAAAAGTCTCTAAACACATCAACCCGGTTAGAACAGTCTCTAGTCCAAATGTGAGCTAACAAGCTCGACCGGTAAGATGCGAAGCTTTGGACTGAATAACAAACTTTAACTTCTGCTCTGCTCATTAATCCGCTGTGTTGATTGGCTTGTGTGACCAACTGGGCAGAAGACACAAAAAACTAGAGTGCAACAAAGCAACACGTTGCCAGTACATAAATAACCAGTGAACATGGGAATCTGTAATAATTATTAAGTCAGTACAGTAAACTCTAACTTCATAGGTCTACATTGTCTTTGCTGTCTGTAGTCTGTTTATGACTGCCACATCCAGAGTAAAAGACAAATTTCTATCCCCTGTTATTATTATTATTATTATTATTTTTAAGACCTTGGCCATTAACAAACGTTGATGGGATAGACATTAAACAGTGCATACTTGTGTAGTGGAGTGTTTGAATTGCTTGAACAGAGCGTGTGGGGGGGTGGGATTATTTATACCAAACTAGGGCTAGCAGGGGTAATGATTGAATGTAACTTTGGGCATTCAATATTGCCAGGTGGTATTTCTAAAAGATTGTATCCTTTCTGCAGGCTCACGGCAGATGGATGATGAACTCAAGCCAGAAGAGGCATCCGATCCCCAAAAAAGGAAATTAATATTTATCAGCTATATTTGATCATGAATACAATCATGTGGTGTAATGAAAATAAAAAGCTTATTCTTGTAGCTGATATTGCGTGGGCATTTTCAGTTCCTATTAGCAATCGAGTATAGGGGAAGTTGAATTCTGTTTTTAGAGCATCAATCATTCTGACTGCATGTTAATAAACTAAACTTTTTTTTTAAACCCATAGCATCTGTTTTATTTAAGACTGATTTGTAGTCTTTCTAATATTTAACATTTTATCTAAACTCAAAGCTGTAGAGTTTTTATTTCTATCTTTTATTTATTATTTATTTATTTATTATTTCTATTTTATTTCATGCTGGCTGTATTAAGTTACACCCGTTACAAATAAATATCACCTCACCTACAACCTAAAGCACTGCACAAAATAAGAACACATTTGTGACGTGATCACAGTTACAGTTAGAGATGAATTAACTACAGCGGTACCTCAGTTCTTGTTGTTAATTTGTACCAAAAGCAATGAGTACCAAATAGATTTTTCCCTTAAGGAATAATGCAAGTTGAATTAATCCGTTCCAGTCCCCCAGAAAATCCACACTGTATAAAGCATTATATGCATTAATTGTTGTTGTTGTACATATTGTACATGTGCTTCCTGATTTGTAATGGGGATCTGTTCTGACAAAGCCACATAAGTTAAATGTATCATAAACTGAGGAGTTTAATAAGGTCTATACTCTAGAAATAGCTGAGCTTAGAACATTTACATTAACCTACAGTTGGCCCGAAATCATTAACACAAAGCTTATTTTATAATAGTGTTGAAAAATCACATGTAATTTAGTGAGCAGTGGATTGAAAGTGAAAATGAAAAGCAAAACACTTACTCTCTTGGTGAACTCAGGGCGCTAGCATAGCTGCTTAATACTAACTGCAGCCTGTATTCTGGAAGACTCGGTTCCATTCGGTGGTGTTTAATCAATAACCATTTTAGTACCCATGGGCCTTGGCAAGGTGGTGAGTCTAGAAAGTTTGTGAACCCTTTAGAATTGGCTGGCATATATTTGGAGGAAGGGGACAAAAGATTATTTAACCTGTTCCTGCATAAAAATATTCACCTACAAACATCATCATATTTTCACACAAGTCCTGAAAGTAAGATAACGAGAACCCATTTAAACAAGAGACAACAAATTCTACTTGTCTTTATGTATTGAGGAAAATTTTAAATATTACTTATTAGTGAGTAGCAAATGCATGTTAACCTTTGCTTTCCCCCGCGCCCCCTGCATGACCCACCATGCTCTTGAGATTTATTCATGGACAGATGGTCCTTTAGAAGTTCTCTATGAGTTCAGAATTATTGTTCCTCAATGATGGCACGCCGACCTGGGACGCGGATGCAGCAAACAGGTGCCCAAGCCAAAACCATGATAACTACCACCACCCATTTTTCCACAGCATTTGCGTCACGGTTTCTCGGAGGGCTGGGCTTGAATGCAGGTTTTCCTTTCTCCAAACAAAAGCTTTTCCCTTTACCCCAAAGTTCTATTTGGTCCCATCCGTCCATACAACATTCTTCCAATAGCCTGTCCGGCTTGTCCCGTGATCTTTAGCAAAACTACAGACGAGCAGCAATGTTCTTTTTTGGAGAGCAGTGACTTTCTCTTTGCAACCCTGCCATGCACACCATTGTTGTTCAGTGTTCTTCTGATAGTGGACTCATGAACATTAGCCAATGTGAGAGAGGCCTTCAGTTGCTTAGACGTTTCTTTGAGGTCCTTTGTGACCTCGCCAACTATTACACGCCTTGTTTTTGGAGTGATCTTTGTTGATAGACCACTTCTGTGGAGGGTAACAATGGTCTGTTTGACTGTGGATTGGTGGAGTCCAAACTTTGTAGAGATGGTTTTGTAGCTTTTTTGAGCATCAACAACTCTTTTTCTGATGATGTTTTAGGTCATATTTATGCATAAATATAGAACATTTTAAAAGGTTCACAAACTTTCAAGCACCACTGTAATTCAGGATCAAGCAGACATGCAGAAATTTCCTTTTATAGAGCCGTGATTACTTTTTTCTCCTCGTCTGGTACCTTTCTGTTAATACCATGTTTGCTACAGTGTTTTTCTTGTATTGGATACAGAAAAGGGGATTTTAAGGTTTAGATTTCTGCAGATCTTTTTCTGTTATTATGTTTAGTGCTTTTGCAGGTCACCCTCTCCATCCTGAATGTCCTGTATTTGTAGCCAGTCTGTTTTATTGTTGGTTAATGAAAACCAAAGTCTTGCTTTTGTATCATTTTCTAGCTTAGTGAATCTGTACAATTCTTTTTCAAAGTGCGCAGCGGTTATCGCAGTCGCCTCACAGCTCCAGCATCCCCGGACTCCACATTTGGTGGAGTTTGCATGTCTGCCCCGTGTTCACATGTTTTACTCGGGGTGCTCCATTTATTCCACAGTCCAAGACATGCATGCATAGGTTTACCGATTACCCTAAAGTGGGTCCTAGTGTGTGAATGTATGTGCCCTACGATGGGTTGGTGCCCTGTCCAGGTTTGTTTCTATCTTGCACCCTATGTTGTTGACTATTCACCGGCTCTGCAGATGTTTAAGTTTGGTTGCACTGTGTTTAATTTTTGGTTATTTATGAACGTTGATTTTTCTGTTCTTAGAGGAAGGGTCGTCCCCCAGTTATACCATATGACAGGCCAGTGCATTACATTCCGTAAGTATTACAGATAACTCTCCTAATATTGATGGTACGACTACATTTTAAGAGTATTCATTAAGAGATTTAAGTTTATTACTATTTTTTTTTGTAGAGTGAAACCTAAGATAACTGAGCCTATCAAGCGAGAAGGACCAAAGGTAAAGACTTTGTTGGATTATGTCATTCTAATCTTCATAATCAAAAGAAGCACTGAGTGCAGCAGCATTTTACTAGCCCACCACCACGGTGACAATTGGAGTCATAATATTGAAAACATTAATTGTGTTTCATTTTTCTCTCTTGACACAGTGGGATCCCTCCAGGCTGTCTGAAAAAAGCACATTTGTTCTAGGATCTAGAGCAAATAAGTAAGTGTTGAGTTGTTTGCTCTGTGTGAACTGTCCAACATAATAAATAGAAGGCAAGAGTCAAGCTACGTAATTAACATTATAGGGTATAGGGAGGTTGTTCTGTTTTATTCCAAGATTCTCGGGATTTGATTTTTGAATGACAGGTCATTTTACTGTATTGTTGAAAATGTGTTGTGTGGCCAAAAAACAACCTAATAACACGTTTCATTTCAGGGCCTTGGGGATGGGTGGCACAAGAGGAAGAATCTATATTAAACATGGGGACCTTTTCAAGGTGTAGTGGATTTCCATCTGTTTCCCACAGTGCTTTTATTAGATAACAGAATATTTCAATGATGTGTGAATGTGACTGTGTGTGCTGCAGTATGCTGCTGATGCGCAGGATAAACAGTGGCTTGCAGAGAGGCAGCACATGAGAGCCACTGGTGGAAAGATGGTAATAATATGGATGATGTAAATCCTAAATTTATTCCTATTTAAAAGTTCATCATTTTATCTGACCTCATTTCTTTAGGCATACCTGCTTATTGAAGAGGATATCCAAGACCTGGCAATAAGTGAAGAATATAAGTAAGTAAATACTAATAAACCCATTGTCCCACTGTGGGGCAGAGGAACTGCTGATAGCAAATAAGTAGGAGGATTTGGCTTTTCTCTTTAATAAATATTAACAGGGAGAATAATTGTCTTGTGGTAGTTTAATGTCACACTGGAAATGGAGAGAAATCACATTTTTAATTGAAGCACATTTACTGTGAGGAAGTAAAGACCTTAGCAAAAACAATTAATTTGCACAAAGCCTACAAATCACCATTTATTGAACAAAATTGATCTGAACAAACACATTTTATATTTTCTTTTTCCTTGTAAGCTGAGGAACTCACAATGGCACTTTATTAGAGCCACCTATCTAGTAGTGCATGGGACCTCCTTTGGCCTTCAGAACTGCAATTCGTTCTGGCATAGGTTGCACTAGGTGTTGTAATCGTTCTGCTGAAATATTGACCCATGCGGACAGGATAGCTTTTCACAGTTGGCACACATTAGATGGAGTTACAGACGTGCTCTGAACAGCCCCGTTAACCTTTGTCCCAGAGATGCCTTATAGGATTAAGATCTGGGGACTGTGGTGGCCAGGGAAGCAAGGAAAACTTGCTGTCATGTTCCAACAACCAATCCATGACTACATAACCTGTTGTGCCTTGTATTTTCGTGCATGCCACAAGGGTCGTCCAGAACGCGGTCATTGGAAGGAAAAGTGCCCCATAATAACGCAGATCATCTGGCATACTTAAAGTTGGGAGTTTCCATTATTTGTACAATGACCATTCATGACCAATGATACCTTCATAGGGCTGTTGCAAGGAAAACAGCCCCACAGATCTTCCACCAAACTTAACAGCTGGGTTCAGATTTTCTGTAAAACCATCCTTTGTTTTATGACAAACCCACCTTGTGTTTTTTCTAGACAGCATTTTCTGCCATCAGACTACAGAACCTGACTCCAGTATAAGTTCCATAAATAGTTGCATGCTTCCATTACCGTTTGTGAATAAGAAATTCTTGTGGGGCCAACTATTGTGGCAAAATGGGCTTTTGAGAAACACGGTCATTTTATAAGTTCTTTGAAATGTTCTGAGAATAAATAATTGTAACTTCTGTTAATTTATATAACATTATTCTGAACATTTGGAAAGAATGTAGGTGAAGTTTCTAGCTAATCAACGTTTGCTGTGTCAGAATAGCTTGGCCTATACGAACTGTCCAGGAGTGTACTCAATCAATATCTTATTTGTCTTTCTTATGAATTCCCAGAGACTGCCCTGATTTGAGGTTGGATGAATTGAAGCCATTTTCCGTGCCTATTTGGATGGTAGAGAAGATGCAGAAAGCAATGGAGGGTCAGAGATCCGAGAAGGAGTAGAGAATTAGGAGCTTGGCACAACCAAAATTTCGAGGGTTATAAATGCTGATCTAGGATCAACTTCCCTCATCTGTGAGAGATGACGTATTTTAAAGAATTCTGAACATATTCCTTGAACATATCATATGACTGTGAAACTGATCACAAATCAGCAGTCTTATGCTGACTGATACAATTCCTAAGAGTCAGAATTGAAGAGGCTGGACCATGCATACGCTGATAGCAAGAGGAACCATAGTTTTTTTGTGGTTGTTAAAAACAGCAGTTTCCCAATGTACAATCAAGCTAAGAGTTTATCTCTTGTGTGCATCCACACACTGGGAAAATGTGAACAGTTAGGCATGTGCTTTAGAAATCAGTATTTATAGAGATAATGCGAGCCAGAAGCATTTTTTTGGTATTTTGTCCTTTTCTCTTTTAACCATCAAAGTACTTTTACACATATCTATTTTGTTACTTGTTTTTATATGAGATAATATCTAAGGTACACACTCGCTGATGCTCGAGTCAGCGAGTTCAGGCTTTTCTTTTCCGTTCAACTTCTTGATTTATTTGGAGATGCATCGAGATAGCTTGTAAATGCTTTTACACACATTACTGGAACCTCTGTGTCATTTGTGTTTGTCATGTACCAGAATAGGGGATTTATTTTCTATACTCCCACTTTTTGCCTTGGTTGCTGTTTTGTTTTCTAAAAAAGAAGGGAAACTTCTGTAGCAGCTGTAAAGTAGTATGCTAAGTGTAGAGCTATATTTTGTGAAATCTT
>JAJAGP010007864.1:0-10882 GCA_025084515.1 Ancistrus triradiatus
GTCAGGGACAATATATTTTTAACTCTTCAATTCAGTGACTAGCCACAGTTAGCTTAAATACAAAACATACTGAATTGAAAAGCATCAAGGGAAACCACTGATTTTTAATTATTTGCAGACAGGACTTTGTGTACTGATTTAAAAGAGCTCTGTCTGCTGAACAGGATTTATTCAGGGAGGAAAGAGAAGAGGTCGGAGGTTGATTAAGGTAGATTATATCTGCCCATGGTCTTATCGTCAGAATCCGAGATGAGGATGTAATACTCTGCAGTGTGATTCCAGTTCTATTAACTCGCAAAGCTTTTGTTTTATAACTCTAATACCAAGCTAGACGTTACGTATATTATGAAGCCCAATAATAGAAACAGAGCAAGATGTTTCTTTCAGCTAATAGCCAGTGTGTTCGAGGGATTGGACCCATGACATCTTTTTGGCAGACTGTTCTGCAGTCTTGATAACTAGCATTAGATCCTTTTAAAGAAAAGTTGCAGATCACAATTTGGCACACTAAAGTTTGATAAAATGTGCGTTCTTTCAGGCTGCACGGGCACTTTTTTGCACTCAAAGG
This sequence comes from Ancistrus triradiatus, assembly GCA_025084515.1. Lineage (NCBI taxonomy): Eukaryota > Metazoa > Chordata > Actinopteri > Siluriformes > Loricariidae > Ancistrus > Ancistrus triradiatus. The sequence goes on from JAJAGP010007864.1 coordinate 569, forward strand.
CCTATTTCAGTTCAGCCATCACCCATATACAGTGGAACCTCGAACAGTTTCACCCGAACACATCGGACGGTCCGTTGTTTTTTGTTTGCGCCCACACATTCAAACCAAAAAATAAAAAATAAAAAAAAATACCCACTAAATGGTACAGGGTGCGATCTTCCAACCACGATGCGTGCAATGGACCAATACAGTATGCCAAACATTTACATTACATTTATGTCATTTAGCAGAGGACCTCATCTAGAGCGACCTCATACAATCTTACAACCCAAGCAACTGTGGGTTAAGGGCTTTGCTGAAGGACCCAACGGTGGCAGCTTGGCAGAGGTGGGATTTCACCCCTGGACCTTCTGGTCCATAGCCCAGTACCTTAACCGGTAGGCCGCCACAGTCCTGCCATTAAAGAAGAAGAAATGGGGTGAGAATAAATATGGAAGCCACCCAAGGAGGACGGGTCCCTTTTTGAGTCTTGGTCCTCCCAGCGTTTCTGCATCATAAGGTTTAGGGAGTTTTACCTTGCCACTGTCAGCCTTGGCTTGCTCAATTTGGGATTGGCCCTAGATATTAGAAGATAATCTAAAATTGTAAAGCTGCTTTGAGACAATGCTCCACTGTAAAAAGCTCTATACAAATAAATCTGACTGGACTTGATATACAAGTGGTGCCTTATAAATATTTAAGTCTAATTCCAACAATACAGTATCCTGATTATGGTTGTTTGTTTGGAATGGGTCTGTGTATTTTAAACGGCTTGTTTCTGTATCACCTTTGTGTGCTAGTCATGTTTTGGAATGTAACTAATAACTGAATGTCAGCCATGCTGTTCTGGCTCTATATATAACCTCATAACCTGTGTGGGTAATAGGCTGTTGAATGGTGCTGCCCTCAGGCTGTCAATGCATGCCCTGTTCTCACTCACACACACACACACAAACAGCAAACTGCCATGTCTCTAAAATTGCTACGCTGTGTGAGGACTCTATGCCTGCTTCCTGTTTAAGATTTATGATACCGATAGACTGGAAATGGTTATAGATATGTACGCCATTAGTTTTCTCATTGCCATGATATACACAATTCCTTCCTACAGACTACAAACAGCAATCTCGCATCTTATATTAGAGCACCACAACAAACAACGTTTGATTTGCAATGCTTTTCTCTTTTTTTGCCCCATGTCCTGCCATTTGCCTGCCTGGATGAAGATGATGAACCAGCAGGATCAATGGCATCAATGTAAGAGCTGACCTTGAGTTGAAGAACATTAATGTACATTATTTGAATGAACTTCAAATACAACATTTGGTTATGTATCACTGTGTTACTTTGCACTTTCCTGCTAGGAAAACCAATTCTACAAATAACCACAAAGACAAAAACCTGAGACAACGCAATACCAACTGAACAAATCAACGTAATGTGAGTATTACTTTGTAGGAACAATAAAGATGGATTTATCAAGGAAATGTGAATATGATCAGTTTTAAGGATTTTGCCATTTTATTTCCTTTTGTACTGAAACTATGAGGCTACTGTATAGTAATGGAACTCTATTTTACCCAAAATACCTTTTTAAAATACATGCTGAAATCTTTCATCCAACAGCACTGAATTGTTACCTCAATTTCGAAATATGGAATTATGTTAAACAACAATGGCAGGCTGTGTTTACAAAGTTAAAGGGATTGAACATACTGTAGAATTAAAGCGTGCCTTAATTGTTAGTCACAGTTCTTTACATTCACCCGATACGAACTACACCTTCTCGTTTCTACCCTCATTGTCCATTTAATCAGAAGCCCTTTGTAGTTCTAGAATTACAGTTTGTAGACCATCTGTTCCTTCCCTTTACTCTGTTCTCTAACGGTCAGGACCCCCACAGGACCACCACAAATCAGGTACTGTTTGAGTGGTGGATCATTCTCAGCACTGCACTGACGTGGTGCTGGTGTGTTGTGTTGCTTAAATGGGGGAATCATCTCCTGGTGCTGAAATGATGCACCCTGCTGGCCCCGAGATGGACGGACATCCAATCCCGGGCACACATGCCTGAACCCTAAGTTTTCCAGGAATGGCCACCAGAGCCAAGTTAAAGTAAAACAATTCAAGTTATTTTGACACATATTTCAACAGTCTGTGGCCTTACATACAAAAGGTTTTGAGTAATATTGAGTTCCTGTATTGTTACCTACATTTGCCTGGTAGCAAAATGAAAGAAGGAAACTTCAGACACCAGACTAGAATTGGGTTGAAGCAAATTAGATTTCTTGTCAAGCCATTTTAACATACACAAATATTAGAATACATAAAACACAGGATACAATCTCTTGCATTTGTGGGGTTACCTTAAATGAAAGCGTGCATGTGAACCAGATGAAATGAATCCAGTCCAGTTTGCATGCACATGCTAATAAGCAAATGACCTGAATTTAAAAAACGTGTGCAGGCATCACATCAAACCAGATACAGTACAAAATACAGAACAGTAAAGCAATGTGTAAACCTAAGAACATGTTCATGTTTTAACCACCTCTCTCTGCTTGCTGTTCCACTGAAGACAGAGTGCACATCCTGACCGTATGAAGGTATCCAAGGAGAGCAGAAGCTCCTGGCCATCTCTAGTAAAGCATATCCTGCCTCACTGGGTGACTGAAACAACAACAGCATATCACTGGCAGAAAAGAACAATAAGGACTGTCTTAAGCATGCCTTATTCAGTCTTATGGTATGTCAGTACGTTTGGGCACAAGCGATAACATTTATTCAAAAGGTGTGCATATTTATTTTGACTCTTCTGTGCTGTTCCATTTGCTTTTCAATCATGCCATCCTACTGAGGTGATCCTTTCTCCACACTTACATACCATGCTGAATGCATGCACTGACATAACCTAATAACATTTCACGTTTTCTATTGTTATCTTTTTGTGTGTTGTTGCATCAAAGAGGATTACCCAACATGTTTGTAGTTTTTTTGTTTTTTTTTTTGGGTTAAAGGACCTGAAAAAGTCTGATCCACGCATTTGACCTTCTTTGTACAGTTTATCATCAGTTCATGAAATTAAACAAAGGTGTTCTTTGTAAAGCTGGTCTGCAAGAGCCTAGCTGTGACTGGCAGAACAGTATTTAAGAACTGTCTATGTATTAAATAATTTTAAAAAGATGAATAAAAGTTATTTATTTTCTAGAATTACCTAGATGTCTTGTACAGGTTGAGCTGTAAGTGTTCAAATATTATGATAGCATATCTGTAAAAAGTAAACAATATATTCTTTTTTTAATCCTCTACGTCCTCCAACCTTGTTTGTTTTTAGATATGATTCTTGTATAGCATGGCTAATATCCTATGCAATATGTATTCAATAGATTTAATGACAATTGTAAGGTGGGGAGCGTTTTGACAGAATTTCACAGACTAAGCTTTAATGTTGTGGGTTCATTGGGGTGCAGGAATAGCATAAATGCACTGCTGTAGTTGCATGACTACTCCTTTTAAAGAAAATGATGTATCAGTGTGTTGCAGTGCAACTGGACCAATTTATAAAGATGGCACTTGCTGGAGCTAAAGCCATTACAATAATGTGAGACCAACTGTTCTTTTTAAAATAAACATTTAAAAATAGAAATTGCGTCGTTTGGATTGTGTGCATAAACTAGCAGACGACTGGCTTAACGGATACACCACGCTACAAAATCCAAATACAGGTATTTAACTTCCATACTACCTCTTTTAATGCTACTGTAATCTAAACATTACTTTTTGTTTTTTTTTAAAGAAAATTGTGTGCAAAGGATACACATACATCAGAGATACCACTGAAAACATGGACAAAATACACAATACTCCAGTCACTGATTGACATTATTTTTAACTTCAAACCCACCATTGAACCTTTCAAATACATGCCAGTGACTACAGGATGTACACATTAACAATCGACCAACAATTTACAATTTGACCAACTGTTTACAGAAGCAACGTCTGGATTCAAGATGTTTTAATCTCCTATTACAAGTACTGGTAGTCCCCAATTTGCAATGGAAATATGTTCCAACAAATCCATTGTAAGTTGAATTTATCATAAACCGAGGAGTTTAATATATACTGTATAAATGATAGGCTAGTGTAAACGTGCTTACAACACAACAGTGACCATGGCTTTTGCTCACTACTGTTGGGCCACAAAAAACACTATTCTGTAAAGTCTTATAGGGCTACAACTTTAAAATAGTTCCATTCATGAATAGTCTATTGAAGGTTCTCTGGTGGCAGTCCACCACTGAAGACCAAGTCCCAACGGTTTGGCCTCCCCAGACAAAGTGAATACCACCCAGGGTAAAATTAAAAAGCGTATCATTTGAAAAAGGGAGAAAAATAATAATAATAATATATATATATATTTTTTTTTTTAAATCAGGCTGGTGTTCTGAACTACACAGAGTTTGTTCAGTGTCTTCTTATTAAAACTGACTCTTAATATTTAATACTAAATGTGACAAACTTTTTTTTGCACTTGAGTAGGGGCAACTGAATATGAAATTCTAAACCACATCAAGAGCACTGCTAGCAGCATGAGAAGCAGCGAGAGAGAGCGCACAAATGTTTATGTACCTCACTTCTGGATCAGGTCTTTCAGTTTGTTCTCCACCTCTTCTACGAACGCAGGGAAGCCGAAATCGAGCAGACACAGGCGCAATAGCCCCTCCGTGTCACCAGGGGACAGAGTGAAGTGACGGTAGGCCGAGGGCAGGGACAGTCCACGCTCACCAAGGAAATACTACAGTCAAAACAAACGGTGCTGTTTCTAAAAAATGCGATTACTTTTCTAGTATTACATTTATTTTATTTATTATATTTTACATTTTAGTATTTTTTTTTACTATATATTCTAATTATATTATCTAGTCTATTTGTTATATTTTTATTCTCTCAATGTATCCTGTTTAGCATCTTGCCCATTTAATCCATTTTCATTATTTTAATATTCATATAATTTAATTAAATAACATCTAAGGTCCCCAAGGAGTTTGGGTCTCCGAGTCCTCCCAAGGTTTCTTCCTCATCACATTTCAGTTTTTCCTTGCCACTTTCGCCCTAAGCTCGTGGATATTTGAAGCTGCTTGCAATGAAACAATGTTCAAAATAAAATAAATCTGTCTTTGACTTCGTAGACGTGAGCTCCAAGAATTTATCCTCATCATACAATGAATACAAATGAATTACATTACAGACTTAAAGCCAAAGCCAGTGCTTAAGCGCCAGTCTGTATGCATCGTGCGGTAATCAGATGCCGAGTCTCCAGAAGTACCTGAGAAAGCTGCTTGATGGACAGAGATTCCTGCACAACGTCACAGACGGCTTGCGGTGCTGCTACAGGAGTCTTAAGGGACACAGGAATAGATCCATTCATTACACTCCCAGGTCTCATGCTGCAGGGCCATCCAGCCAATCAATAAACTCATTATTAATTGAAATGGCTCATCTCCTACAGTCCCTCATTATCAGCTTTTGAATTTCTCTCAGCATATTTCAATAATGCGTTCTGCATGAATTTCAGAATGTTTAATTTCACACAATCGCGTGTAATTTGACAGCGCAGATAAGTATGAGGATCATAACATAATCTACTTAGGATGTCGCAGAATGTACCTTGGGCACCATCTAGTGAAAGCAGAGCTTAAGGTTTCCTACTTTAGCATGCAGATGCAGCCATTTACATCCGTAACACTAAAAATGGGCAGAAAACATTAACACCAAAAAGCATTAAGGTGGCAAATTTTCATCTGACATAATACGATATGGGGCTGTGAGGAGTTGGACTGCAGGGAACAGAGCCACAATGATTACTTTGTACACAACAATTACAAAACAGAGTCAAAACAATCAGAGCAGGGTGCTAATTAATGCCAAAGGCCAAAGTCGATTGTCCACTGAGGAATTTGGACAGGACAGGGTAAGGTCAAGGAGGTGTTGAATGGCACATGGTTGATGTCAGCATACAAACTGCCCTGCCATCAGCAACTTGAAGAAAAACTGGTAGCAGAAGGTGTAGTTCATTACCATTCTAGCACAGGTTGACTATATACACATGGCATTAAAAAAACACGTACAGAATTCTTCTAGTTTAGATTAACATACTAAACTCGAAATGTTAACCTATAGGACAAGAGCATACGAACCTAACCACCTTCTTCAATGGGTTTTGATCGTGGATCTTTGCTAAACCCATCCTCCAGTACATTTCACCACACCTTTCCTTTCTGTCCTCATAAGAAACGTGTGCAAACGCTGATCAACCCCCCACTGTCTCCCACCTACCTTCTTCAATCCAAAGCCTCTATAATCACAGCTGGTGAGGTGAGAAGAGGCTACCGAGAGACTGCAGGAAAAAGTGGTGGGCCTACGACTAGAGGGTCTACTGATGCTTTGGAAGAAGACCTGCATCGTTCCATTGCTAAAGAACAAGAACCCAAGAAAACTTAACGACTACAGACCTGTAGCACTTACGACACACCTGATGAAGTCAATATAGAGGCTTGTGCTTGGTCATCTCGGGACACAGGTGAGAAAGGCATTGGACAGGTTGCCTATCGACCACATGTGGGAGTTAGGGATGCGACTCCCTACCTGGAGATGGCAGGGAGCATCGTATTCTTTGACTTTTCCAGTGCCTTAAACTCCATTCTGCCCCTTTAGTGGAGGGACAATGCGAGTGCAGCACAGGCAGACCCTGTCCTGGTGACCTGGATCACTGACCACCTGACCAACAGGCCCCAATACGTGAGACTACAGAACTGTGTCAGGGTGAACTGTAAAGAGTACAGGTGCTCCACAGGGGACTGTTCTTTCTCTCTTTCTACCTTTCATTTTAGGTACTTGCCCGAGACGTGAGCTACAAAAGGTCTTAGATGACATCGCTATCATTGGATGCATCGGTGAGGGGAAGGAGGAGGAATACAGGAGCCTGGTCAGTCTGGTGCCAGTGCAACCATCTCCAACTTATTGAGAGGAAGACAAAAAAGCTTGTGGTGGATTGGATTTCCAGAAACAGAAATATTCTCCAGCTCCTGTTACCATTAGTGATGGAACATTATTTCCGTTTCACAGATTCTAATTCAGGAGTTTTTTTTTTCTTTAATACTATGATTATTATTGCTGGCACTGTGTTTACGGTTACACCATGCTGTCTTGCTTTTTGGCGTTTCCAGATTTTAAAAAATCTTCACAAAAATTTTGTTTAGTTAAATCAACAGCTACTACTATTTGTAAACTGAAGTTGCTGAATGCTCCATGGCAAGACGTGGAATGGAATATGGATTGGCCCTGTCTGCCTGATATCCACTGAGTGACCAGGACCTGATACTGACATAGGCTCAGACCCATTTCTAGTGACCGTCCAGAGTGAGGACACCAAGGTGGTTAACACCTATAAGTACCTTGGTGTTGGAGTGGTAACCTGGGATGGAAGGTGAACGTCGACAGGCTGTATAAGAAGAGCCAAAGCCAACTCTTACCTGAGGTGACTCAGGTCCTTTGGTGTGAGAGGTAAGCTGTTAAGATCAACCCATGAGTCTGTTTAGCACCATCCTTTCTGCTGGGGCACCACCAATAGACTTAAGACCATCAGAAAGGCTGGCTCAGTACAAGTGAAATTGGACACAGTGGAGATGGTGGCAGAGGTGCAGATGCTGGCAAAGATGTCAGCAATTATAACTGCTCCTGCACTTCTACAGGTAATTTCTCCCTGCAGCCATCAGACCATACAGTCCTAACTCACCTATAGTTCCATGCATCATCAACTGTACAACCACCTGCACGAGATACTTCTATAGTCACTTCATTACTGCTATATTGCATTACCACCTCATCTTTTACATCCAATACAGTATTAACATCTATCTACTATATACTTTTGCCACTCACATATGTAATAGTTGTCCATTTTCATCAATAAAGAAAATAACCAGGTATAATATTTTTCTCATTTGTTGAACAGGGTTCTCATTATCTACATAAAAGTTTTAAGAAAATCGGATTGTTTTATTTCCTATTAATGCAGAGAAATATAAATTTCTAAAAAGGGCCACTGTAGTGCATGTGCTATAGTTTTAAACTTTAATGAAGTGTACCTGCTCTTGCTGGTTAGAGATTCCAGTGGTGTCTGGAGTTCTAGACGAGGGACCTGCCAGTTCCGGGGTGTCTGCGAGCAGGTATTCCTGAAGTCTCTCTACTGCTTTCTTGCATAAATCAACTGCTTCAGACCTGCTACTGCCCTCAAACTGCAGCCTTATCAAACGGCTCCCTTCCTGCAAGCGCACAAACGTTGTGCCTGTGGTATTCAGTCTTGAACTACATACCTGCATTGTGTTTGTGATCCTACCATATAATCATTAGCAGTTGTCATTCTCATGTAGTTCATCCGGTAATCATTTTAGCTATAGTCTTCCGATTGGCAAGGATAAATAATTGGCCTTATTAACAACCCAGAAACTTCAAACGCTGAACCACGCATGTCTTTGAGCTGTCAGCTCAAGGTCATTCAGGAACAGCTAGTCTTGTTCATTTGCATATGAAGAGCCCCACAGCAGAGGCTGCTCTTAGGAAGCCATAGCTTATATACACAGCGTTCCTAAAATACGAACAAGCAATTTCTCACCTTCAGTGTGATGTATACAAGCAGGCTGTCTGATTTCTGCTGGATCTTTAAAAAGCTCCGAGCACTGAGAACAGAAAACCCTTCCTGAACAAACAAAAGAATCACATTGTGAAAGAAGAGTACAGGGTTCCAAGCAAACAGTGACTGAACCCCATACAATCTATAAACACTGAGGTGTCCCTACATGCCATGTGCAGCTTTACAAGACACATCTTCATAAGCAAAGTCAACAAGAATGAAATTCTGGGATGGAAGGGAACCACTGTGCAGGCATGATGAATCACCGAGAGGCTAGACTGAAATTCACTCGATATTCCTGCAGGGGGATCTATTTCCATGAAATCCTCTATAGACACGGCGTGCCACCTGCCAGACCTGGAGACAGGAGGATAAGCTGGAATCGCCCTCCCGTAATTAATGACGCCAGCAAGCAGCTGTGGAAAACCATGACTGGCACAATGCAGAACTATTGGGACAATGCAACACTGACCACAACACACTGCTTTTGTTTTTTTTACTATTTTAGATTCTTTTTTTCATTGTGTGACTTTATATGCACTTAATACTCTGATCACAATCAGATTTCTGAATTGATTGGAGTGATCAGGATAATCTGAGCTAGAAGTCAGATTAAGAAATCTGATAGAGCGCTGGAGTTTTTCCCCAGTAATCTCATTTCTCATAGCATGTATACCATATCGGCTTTCTCAGACTGCAAATAACCCACATGGTTGCCAGGTCCACATATTCTATAAGCTTGGCGTCATGTGTGTTATTTTTACATAGAGCTGTGGGTTTTTTCTTGTGGGATCTGGCAACTCGAAACTCTGAAACGCAGTATTTACACAAGAAAATGAAGCATCTTTCTGTGAGATTACTGGCCGGTTGCAAAGCAGAAATCCAATCACTGCCTGAGTCATGTAAACCCGGAGGTTTCCCATTATCTGATTACTCATGTGCATGTACATTCGTTAATTAGATTACTGACAAAATCTGCAACTATATAATAAAGATACAGTTAATGAGTTGAACAATTAAGTGAATTATTACGTGATTCACTCAGACCCTCCTCACATCTCCCCCTGACCTAGAAGTGGGTAATCGGACAAAAACATAGCATCAGGATTTTATGAACATTTTTCATATTTGTTTTTAAGACTAATTTGTAACTAAATGGACACAGCAAAGCAATGAAATCCATCTCAACAAAATTACTAAAGTACAAAAAAATGCAAATGTAAACAGTATTGTAAATATCAGTGTGGCTACACCATAAAACAACAGAACTGGCCAAAAAAACCCCTAATAATTTGGTATTCAATCATCTCTGCAATTTGTGAACAAGAGTGCTTGCAAGTTTAAAAAATTGTGACCTGATCAACTATTGAGAACTCACTTTCCTTAGAGGCACTTCATGACTCCGAATTCATCTTCTCGCCACATTTTGGCAGTACTACATTAAACTACAGCCATAACTGAGACCCCAGAAAGCCAGAGTAGATCATGTAACTTAATTACACAAAAAGGCAGACAGGCTTTTCTGTAAACAAATAAATGCTTAAGGCCAAGTTAACCCGGCTAACGTTACAACCAAGCACGATAAGTGATGCTGAAAGGGAGAGTTTCCTATAACAGAGACCTAGAGCTCTTTAAAAAAC
>JAJAGP010007865.1:0-10875 GCA_025084515.1 Ancistrus triradiatus
TTTTTTTTGAAAATTGTTACATGGTGTTATCATACTAGTAGTAAGTGTGTGCACCCCCAGCGAAATGCCATTTTGTGGATTGTCTAAAGGAAACTCACATGACTGTTACAGGGAACAAACTTAAATATAACATGCTTTTGCTAACACCCTGAAACACATCTGTAACACATCCAAAGCACAACTCAGACTGTTATGGAACTGAAGGCTTATGGGCATGTCCGGTAGCTGAGAGAGAGCCTGACTCAATGGAATGTCAAGTGACTCTTATCGCTAAGCCACAGGAGAAGCTTACTTATGAACAGTTTGCTCAGTTTGCAGAATTGTGCATATTTGTGTTGTCCCATGCAAAAGTTATTTTCATTTTGAACATCAACAATATGTCAATTGACCACAGGTGCCTAAAAGTTTTTTTTCTCTTATGATCTAATAAGTACTTAATAAGCTGTCAATCCTATGCTATGAAGATCTCATGATTCCTTGAACACAGTGGTTATGTTCTATGTTCAGTCCTGAAATATGCTGCAGGCAGTAGTACAGAGTATCAGCTGGAAATTCAGGATCTTCAACTACACTTGCACTTAGAATTTAAATGCAACTTTACAACTGTGAAACACTTATTTTATCACTTCAATGTTTCCCATGTTATGTTAAGTTTACTTCTGCCATTTGTCTGTCATATGTTAGGAAGATTACCTTTATGCTTTGTAAAAACTGTTATTGTTATTTTTGCATTTAACTCATGGTAGCTAGTATACATGTGACTCTTGTATCACTGGGCAATTCTGTTTGCATTGTTCAATTTCCTTTCCGTGCATATGTTCTGTATGTGTTATTGTTTAAATAAAAGTGGAAAATGTGGGTCTGAGTGTGATATTAAGATGCTTTTATTTTTCTTTTGCACATGAGCATGTACACGTTACTAACTGAAGTACAAAGTAAGTATGAATGATATTATTAATATGGGCTGAACTTGCAAAGTGAAGGCTGCATGGTACTTTAATATTTACAGTTAGTCATTTGGGAGATGCTCTTATTCTGAGTGATACAGTCTTACAAGGTACAATCCAAGCAATTACCTGTTAAATGCATTTCTCAAGGGCTCAACAGTGGTGGCATGGAAGTGCTGGGACTTGAACTTATTAGTATAGTACCTCTACTGCTATGCCACCACAGTCCTAAGAGAGAATATACAACCACAAGCTATTTAATGCAGAAACTGCCCACCGATGGACTGATGTACCACCAAGGAAGCACTTCTGTCTGTAACCAATGAATTCCAGCTCTTCCTCCAAGCTGATGTGCAGGATTTTGGATCATTTTCCTCAATAAATAAATGACGAAACTCACACCTAGAGACAACTTAAAGCAGCCAGTACATGCTGGGGCATGTTTTGGAGAGATGGGAAGAAACGGGGAAAAAAACCCACAAAAAAAAGACAGAGGAATTCAGAGTTATGGCCCATCACAAAGTCATCAATTAAGTAATGTTTTATTAAATGACAGGTATCAGTGGCATAAACAATTAAAACCTTTCCCTCCACTACTTTAATAACAATCAACAGTAACAAGAACAGAAGCCTTTGCATCAGGTTATCGATATAGTTCTGAACCAGTGGCTTAAATAGCTGAAATTGTCTTCAGTGAAACCAAGAATTTGTAATAGCTGAGTCACAGTTTGTCAGCATATCACCAGAGTGACCTGGATTAGAGTCTTGGTGGTGCCCTCTGGCTGGGTTGCACATCACACAGACACAGAATTTGGCTATGTCTGAGAGGGCAATGTGGATGGGGAGCAACCCTTGGCACTGCAACAGTAATCACTTCTGAGCTCCTACTGATGGACTGCACTCCTGTCCAGAGTATGCATTTGCATGAGTTTTCAGATGGGCTTCCAGACTTTCACCAGAATAAAATTATATAAATAATAAATAATACAAATCAAGTCAAATTCAATCAAATCAAAAGTAATATATAAATAAAACAGCTAAGAGTAATTTACCTCAGTGTGCATAATGTTTTTATATGACAAGTATCTGTATAATAAACAGATAAATATGTTTGTCTGAACTGAAAAAAATTATTAATATAGCATATATCAATCATAAACGGCTGAAAGAGTTAAAAAAAAACAATTATCAGTTCACATTATGTGTGGACGAATTACTCTTTTTTAGTACTTCTTAAAATGAAAACCCTTATTAAAGCATTACGAGAGGTTATCGAAACGTGATCGCTTAGCTAAGGTAGGACTTTTATTTTGAAATTGAACACCGTAAACCCCGAAGGAGCTGCAGTATTTTGTTTTTCTTACCTGCCGAAAAAACGTTATATTATTAAGATATTATTTAGTTTATGGATATGATAAGGTTTTATTTCTGAGCATTTATGCAAAAATATTACGACTCGAAACAGACAACGTATCCTTCATTCTAATGGCTAACAGTGGAAACGAGAGTGGGGAGAGAAGTGTTCAAAACCGTACAATTTAATGTAGAGTCATGAACAGAAAGGCATTAATGTCGTAATAGTGTCGGGTTACTGCTAACTGATGCTTGCCAATGCAAGTAACCCATTAGTATTGGTATTAATTGACGGCAGTGGTCAGTTAGCAATGCAGGTATCAAACTGCCCACTGACTGAAATTGAAATCAATGATGGCTGTTGCTGGTGCTCACAGTTCTCACTTTCTGACCAGACTCCATGCAATCAGTTTCCCAAGCTGTGGTGTGAGTATTGCATTCAGTTATATGCATTTTAGTAAATGTGCAAACAGATCTCAGAAAGCTCTTTTTTCCTGCAGGTTTGATGAAGTTTACTATGGACAGTTTGTGTCCCTCTACATGAAGAGGGTGTTCTTCATTGATGAGAGTGGACCACCACTGGGGCACATGATTCTGGCTTTGGGAGGTGAGAATGTTACACCATTTAGCAGGAACCCATATCCAGAGCTTATGTTAAGGGTATTGCCAAGATTTGAACTCGCAATCTTTCGATTTGTCATCCAGAGCCTGCTGTAGTGTAGTGCTTAATGCTGTCACACACAGCCCTGGTTCGATTCCCAGCCTCTGTTTGTGGGGGGTTGCATGTTCTCCCTGGGTCTGCGTGGGTTTCCTCCAGTAACTCTAGTTTCGTCCAACATTTCAAAGATGTGTATTAGATCAACTGGTATCTTTAAACTGCCATTGTGCATGTATGCATGGGCGATGGACTGGCACCCTGTCTAAGGTTGCCTCTCCCAACCCAGAACAGGATTCAATGGCAGGTGCTTCAGGTACTCTGGTTTCCTCCCACATTCCAAAGAATGTGTTAGGTCAATTTGCCCTCTAATGTGTCCGAGTGTGAGTATAGATGTGTGTGTGTGCGCGCATTTGCCCTATGATGGAATGACGTCCTCTTTAGGGTTGGTCCAACTTGTGCCCTGTGCTGCCAGTTAGCTCCCGGCCCCCTGTGACCCTGAAATGGTGTAAACGGGTATGGAAAATGAGTGAGTGGAGCATGTCTGGGCTGTGGATTAAACGTAAGAGAGTTTAAAGCCAAGCTCTAATTAATCTGAGACTGTTTGGCCCTAAAGATGACAAGTCTTCTACACAAGGGACTGTGGTAGCCTAGTGGATAAGGTACTGGACTATGGACCAGAAGGTCCAGTGTTCGAATCCCATCTCTGCTAAGCTGCCACTGTTGGGTCCTTGAGCAAGACCCTTGCTTTGATTGCAAGACTGTATCAATTGTAAGTCGCTCTGGATAAGAGCATCTGCTAAATGCTGTAAAAAAAAAAAAAAAAAAGTCCAGTCATCTTAATTTACCACTAAGACATTTTAGATGAGTTGAATAACTGACAGCCTTCAAAATGGGTCATGTTAAAGTCTGATTTGAAAGTCTGATGCCTTTCTTTACAGCATACCTAGGGGGCTTTGATGGCAATTTTGTCTGGAACAGAATTGGAGCAGGTAGACCGATATTTCATTGCTTTGCTTTCAAATTTAAAATGTAAACTTAATGTGTAACTTCAGTCTCCTTATGATTTGACCTGCATCTGATAATCTTCATATGTATCTGGTTGCTAGTCAAAATAATACATAATTGCCTATCTCCTGTCTGTCTTGTCATGTTCTTCAAAGAATACACCAGTAATGTTCCTGTGTGGGCCCTCAGAGTGATACCAGCCTTGGCTGGGTCCCTTTCTGTGCCCCTTGGCTACCTTCTCATGGTGGAACTTGGATATTCTCATCTGGCTGCACTTGGAGCTTCATGCTGCTCGTCTGGGTAAGCTCATTTGCCTTCAGCTTTGTCACTATGTGCTAAAACTAACTTTTCTCGATATTGGTATAGGCACCCTCGGTTGTGATGGGTCGGCATATGACATTTTCGCTTTATAATGGGAATCTGATATACCATTGCGTAAATACACATTCACAGAAATGCTACTCTGAAATTTTGAGTTTTGATTTACCATGGTAAGCCATATGCAGTATGATAATATCACAGGTGCTCTAACCATTTTGTTTTTCACTTTCAACACATGATTCGATGAATTACATGAGATATTTAACACTTTATGATAAAATAGGTGTTGTGTTAATGATTACATTTACATTTACAGCATTTAGCAGACGCCCTTATCCAGAGCGACTTACAATTGGTACAGTCTTACAATCCAAGCAATTGGGGGTTAAGGGTCTTGCTCAAGGACCCAACAATGGCAGATTGGCAGAGGTGGGATTTGAACCCTGGACCTTCTGGTCCATAGCCCAGTACCTTATCCGCTAGGCTACCACAGTCCCCATGATTAGGACTATATGTTAATGTAAGTGTTTTAAGCATGTTTAAGGTAGGCTAAGGTAGTTACATTTAAACTCCTCTGTTTATAATACATTCATGTTACGATGGGTTTATCGGAGTGTAACCCCATCGTACATTGTGATCAATGTACTGGACTATTGGTCAGAATGTCAAGGGTTCAACTCCTGGCTCTGCCAAAGCTGCCAGTGTTGGGTCCTTGAACAAGGCCCTTAACCCTCAGTTGCTTGGATTGGACTGTATTACTGTATACTTGTAAAGGCTCGCTGAATAAAGGCATTGTGACAAGCTTTATAAAACCATTTTCTTCTCAATGACAGAAAACTCGTTGAGTGTGCAGTCACGCTTCATGCTGCTGGGGAGGTGCGAATTTTTTCTGCTGCTGTCTGTTGTATCGTACCTGCGTTTCCACAACGCCCAAACAGGTAAGAGTGGACTGAAATGGTCCTGAAAGACAACTGATGTCAAAACAGTACTAGTTCTGATTTTTTAAGAGTTCAGTTTTAGAAAATGGATTAGTCATCGTCACATAGTCTTTTTAATCTTTTTATCCTGCTGTAATGTAAACATGAAGGGTATTTTCTTAAGTAAATACTTAAATGCATTTCACAACATCTGAATGGCCTCTTCTGGTGGTATCACCCCTGGTCAAAATCACGTGGTATGCCTGACCAGCCACAACCCTGAGCAGCCCTATTATCTAATTGTCTTCATTTTTCAGGCAGTAAGCACATAATCAGCGTCTTTGTCATTTCAGTTCTTTAACCAGGTGGTTGTGGCTCATCCTCTCTGGTTCTAGTTGTGCATTTGCTGTGGGGTAAGTACAGCACACAATCACTTCATATTACAATGGAGCCTTGTCTCAAAGCAGCTTTATAGATTATCTTCTCATCTATAAAGCCAATCCCAAATTGAGCAAGCCTAGGGAGACAGTGGCAAGGAAAAACTCCCTAAATGTTATAAGGAAGAAACCTTGAGAGGACCAAGACTCAAAAGGGGACCCAACCTCCTTGGGCGGCTTAGATGTTATATATAAGAATTAACCAAGTTATCTCATTTAAAATAAATATTACAAAGAGCATAATAAAATGGAGAATATAAAAGCTATAGCGTAAAATTCAGCTTTCTTTGGTTAAAGGTGCAGGTTGTCATTGATGAGTTTTCTAAACTCTTATTAAATTATTTTTAAAGACAACCTATACAAAATGTGATTTGCCAAACTGTAGATATTGCCAGCCTTTCATTTCAGGCGTGTGTTTATATTTATTGAACTCACAAATTGGATAAAGATCTCCGCACGTTTTCCCCTCAACAGCCCCTTTCCTTATGATCCAGTAGCTGTTTGATATTGATATTAATGAACCTTATTCCTCAGGGTGAAGTACATGGGGCTCTTTACGTACCTGCTGCTCCTCAGCCTGGCAGCCGTTCACACCTGGCATGTCATTGGAGATAAAACCTTAAGCAATGTGAGATTTTCTGGACTAACCTTTTTTAAAAATAATGTTGGCTCCATGGATTCTTCCTGAAGGGAAGTCCTGCTTTTTTCTTCCACCTCAGGCGAAAGTGTTGGTGCAGGTTGTGGCTCGCTTCCTGGCCCTTGTGCTGCTCCCAGTCATTCTGTATTTGGGATTTTTCTATATACACCTGACGCTTCTGTACCGTAGTGGACCACATGACCAACTGATGAGCAGTGCTTTTCAGGCCAGTTTAGAGGTACTGTTCACACGAATGACCTGCATTAAAAACACATATTAATCACAGTTATTTAGGAAACTATCAATGATTTATTGTTTTCATTACTTTTATTTTCAAGGTGCATTGTGACAGAAGGTAAGGATTTTGAAAGGGTATGATGATCGCCTGTAGGAATTGTATAATTTGTATGCAGAATGTAGGGAACAGTGATAAGGGGATGGTCAAGTAAGTAATACCAGTCCTAGTATACAAAGATTATGATATTGATTTGGTTTTGTTCTTCATGCCCATTGTTTTAGACTATCTAAGTAGCTAGAAATGTAGCTACTGTTGCAATAGTTACTGTTCATGGAGTTAATGTTCAGCTCCGTTTGGTGCAAAAACATCTGTGATCACATGCCTACACCAATATCTAACTAAGTGATTTCCAATATCTTGACCAGTTCACACCTTTAGTATTTGTACAATGCTGTCATCAATAGGGTGGCCTCTCAAGGATCACTCAGGGTCAGCCTCTGGATGTGGCTTTCGGTTCCCAGGTGACACTCCGCAGTGTCTCCAGCAAACCTGTCCCATGCTGGCTACACTCCCACAAGGCCAATTATCCAATCAGGTCAGTCATTAGTAATGTGGTACCTTCATTAACAGGGCTAAAATATAACTGTATGTACATATTGGATTCCATACAGTGATATTTGATCTGTGTGTGTAGATATGAAAATGGGCGTGGCAGCTCACACCAACAGCAGGTGACATGCTACCCTTTCAAAGACGTTAACAACTGGTGGATCATCAAAGATCCAAGCAGGTATGCATAATTTTATCAATAAGTTCAATTTGAATAGAAAAATTGCATTCGTGAACACAGAGTATCAAGCTTTATGAAATTTTTGTCCAATTTTGCACTGGTTTATTTGTACCCCCTAGACAAAGCCTTGTGGTGAGCAGCCCACCCCGACCTGTCAGACATGGCGATGTTGTACAGCTGCTGCATGGCATGACATCACGGTTCCTCAACACGTAACTTAACTCCTTATTCACTGCTGTATTAATGGCCGTCATTTCTTATATATACAGTGGGGCAAAAAAGTATTTAGTCAGCCACTGATTGTGCAAGTTCTCCTACTTAGAAAAATGAGAGCGGTCTGTAATTTTCATCATAGCTACACTTCAACTATGAGGGACAAAATGAGAAAACAAAATCCAGGAAATCACGTTGTAGGAGTTTAAAATAATTTAAGTGTAAATTATGGTGGAAAATAAGTATTTGGTCAATACATTTGGTTCAACTCAATACTTACACAACCTTAACATAACCTTTGTTGGCAATGACAGAGGTAAAACATTTCCTGTAAGTCTTCACCAGGTTTGCACAAACTGTAGGTGGCATTTTGGCCCATTCCTCCATGCAGATCTCCTCTAGAGCAGTGATGTTTTGGGGCAACACGGACTTTCAACTCCCTCCACAAATTTCCTATGGGGTTGAGGTCTGGAGACTGGCTCGGCCACTCCAGGACGTTGAAATGCCTTTTACGGAGCCACTCCTTCGTTGCCTGAGCAGTGTGTTTGGGATCATTGTCATGCTGGAAGACCCAGCCACGTTCCATCTTCAATGCTTTATTTCCTTTTACATTTTTTTATACTTTAAGACCTTGGTCAGTGAAGTGCTGTATTTGTATTTACAGGCATGATGTTGCAGCTCCCATGAGCCCTCACTCTCAAGAAGTGTCTGGTTACATTGACTTTAATGTGTCCATGCCAGCCCAGAATCTATGGAGAGTGGTGAGTAACCTGCTTCCATTAAGAACCTACTGGCTGGATATTTTAAGATTTATACTAGTATTTATACTTGAGTTCCCTGATTAACAACTGATTACGTTGAGACTACTTCCGACACAGAAACAAATGTGATACGTTCTACAAATCTCAATGTATTATCGAAAACTGGCTGTTGGAATGTGTAATACTGAGCTGTAAGATGTTCTCACATACAGTGATTCGTGTTTGGTCATCAGGATATAACAAACCGGCAATCTGACAGAGACATGTGGAAGACTATCCTATCAGAGGTGCGGCTGATCCATGTCAACACTTCTGCTGTACTAAAGGTATGTTATAAGTATGTGTAGGTCTGTTTTACAATGCCCAAAGATCATGGAGGATTCAACAGGGCTGTGGTTCTAGAACACTACACGTTTGAGAATAGAACTTCATTTGAGATCATTCTGCTTGTTTTCGTAGTTGAGTGGAGCATCTCTTCCAGAGTGGGGCTTCCACCAGCTGGAAGTAGTGGGAGATAAAGTCTATAAATATCAGCAGAGTGGCACGTGGAATGTTGAAGAGCATCGATACGGCAGGAGTACGTGTAATGCTTGTTTAATTCCAGAAGGATTTGGTGTCTCGGTGTCGACACTCTCCATAGTTCTGATGTGCTCTTCACAGGTCAGGAACAACGGGAGAGAGAACTGGAGCTAAACTTACCCACTCATACCGACTTCAGCAGAAATCTCACGTTCATGGCCAAGTTCATGGAGCTGCAGGTAAATAGTGAACATGTGTAACTGAATTGCTTAATAAACTGCATTGCATAAATGTGTGTGTGTGTGTATGTGGTAGTGGAAGATGCTGACTGTAAAGAATGAAGAGTCGGAGCACAAGTACAGCTCTTTACCACTGGAGTGGATCAGTTTGGACACCAACATTGCATACTGGCTTCATCCATCAAGTAATGTACGTCATTATGTTATTCCTGCTTCTTGTTGTATCAGCCTAGTTTAATGTTAAGTAGTGGTGATTTGTGACTTTTAAAGCTTGGCCATCAGTTTAGGTAAAAATAAATAAATAGAGTGTATGTTGGGGTGCATAAAGTTAAAACAGCCTATGCATGTTAAACACAGCCAGCCAATGCAAAGACTGTTGACATCTAGAATAAAACTTAAATCATTACAGACGTCTCACCCCTCGCTATTTCAGCACAACAGAA
This sequence comes from Ancistrus triradiatus, assembly GCA_025084515.1. NCBI lineage: Eukaryota > Metazoa > Chordata > Actinopteri > Siluriformes > Loricariidae > Ancistrus > Ancistrus triradiatus. The sequence continues at coordinate 9,479 of JAJAGP010007865.1, forward strand.
CTAAACGGCAAGCATCAAATTAGAACCCAGAAATAAACCATGCTGTCACTTAACGCATAAACGATCCAAACAAATGAATTAGCAATTAGCAGTTTTAAACTAATTACTCAGACAAACCAACACTGCAGTCATTCACATTCTGCTTTAGTCAGCATGCTTCAAAAGTACTGCATTACTCCAGTGCACTCAGCACAATGATCTGAATAATTACTTAAAAACTTCCATCTATTCATCTTTCATTGCGAATTGATCAACAGCATCATAAAGTTTGTTCCAGAAGACGTGCTTTCTGTATTATGATCAGTTGCATCCTGTTATGTTGCTGTAACTTATCTGGGACCTTGAAGTCCAAAAGCAGTCTCAACCATTAGCAATCAAAACCTGATTGGTCAGTACAGCTCTTACTTCCTGACTATGCTGAAGCTTGAAGGACTTATAAGGCCAATCAGAGTGATTAGCGATTATCCACACTTTTAACCTTTTCACTATTGGGCAAATTTAACAAGAAGATTACTCCAATAGATGGAGAGATCAAATACAAGATAAGAGAAAATAAAACAAGATGTAGTCTGATTTGTTTTAAATTAAAAAAATATAATAACTCAATATCATAAAAAGAATATGAATAACTGAAATAACCTGCAAGTTCCTAAAAATGGTAGAGCTTCTCTGAAGGCCAATAAGGTCTATTAATATGAGGGCTGTCAGATGATTAAAATATTTAATCACATTTTTGGTTGCTCTTATTTGACCATAAAGAAATTGTGTTTTCCATAAAAAAATCAGCTGAGAAATAATTAAGTTATTGTGCTTTTTAACCAGAAAAAACGCAGTTCCTCCGTTCAGTTGTATTCGTCTACAAGCCTAGATCAATACAGCAAATGCGTTAATGTATCGCAGGAACGAGCCGAAGCAGCCAATGCATCGTCTAGGTACAATGGAGCTTGAAAGTTTGTGAACCCTTTAGAATTTTCTATATTTCTGCATAAATATGACCTAAAACATCATCAGATTTTCACACAAGTCCTAAAAGTAGATAAAGAGAACCCAGTTAAACAAATGAGACAAAATATTATACTTGGTCATTTATTTATTGAGGAAAATGATCCAATATTACAAATTAGTGAGTGGCAAAAGTATGTGAACCTTTGCTTGCAGTATCTGGTGTGACCCCCCTGTGCAGCAATAATTGCAGCTAAACGTTTCCTGTAACTGTTGATCAGTCCTGCAGTCCTTCCTTGGAGGAATTTTAGCCCATTCCTCCGTACAGAACAGCTTCAGCTCTGGGATGTTGGTGGGTTTCCTCACATTAGCTGCTCACTTCAGGTCCTTCCACAACATTTCTATTTGATTAAGGTCAGGACTTTGACTTGGAAATTCCAAAACATGAACTTTAT
>JAJAGP010007866.1:0-10865 GCA_025084515.1 Ancistrus triradiatus
ACTTTCCACCTCGTTCTACCACCTTCTCTCTCCTCCTCCGTCTCATCACACACACACCTGCCTCTCGTTTTCTGGCACCTTTCTCCTCCCTATATATACTGGGCACCTCCACATCCTCGTTGCTCTGTCTCGTGGTCCCTACCATGCCAGAAGCCTCGCGCTATCACGTCTCTAACGTGACCGCGTTCTTGCCAAGCCATTATCTATCTCTCGCCATTCTACCGTACCTTGTCCCTTTCCTAGTCGATCTCACTCAGTCTCCATCTATCATAGCTGTATCTTCTTTCTGTCCTTTCCGATCACGTCTGTTTTCCTTATCCTAATCAATCGTGTCATGCACCTAACTCTCCTCTTCGTGCCGTCATCCGCTTGTCTACCACCCGATTAGTATTCCGTTTCCATTCAGCACTTCGTTGATGTGCCGTTATCCTGTCGGTTACTAGTTTCAGTTTCTTTAATAAACGCTGTCTGTGTTCAGTTCACTCTCCCTGCGTGTGCTTCCTGAAACTTACAGCCGGCATGACAATTGCTGTGTTTGGATAGGTGTTAGGATAGGATCAGTGCTTACAGTATGTTATTTACGTACAGTATTTACGTGTGTTCCGACTTCGGTTTACGGAAAATCGGTTTACGACGACACCTAGGAATGGATCTGCGTCGTAAGTCGAGGACTTCCCGTATATAGTCTGAGTATAGAAAATAAACCTGTACGGTTGTTGAACTTGTTGGACAAGTGATTATAAGTGTATAGTTCCTAATTAATAAAAAAAAAAAAGTGCAGTCCCCCTTTCTCTGAAAGTGTAAGCTCTCAGATCAACTAACTACAGCTTACAAAAGCTAAGAAAAATAAACTATCAAAAACATTTAGTTGCCAAAATGCTAAAATTGAGTATTGTAGCCAAAGTATCTACCTGTCATGTTGTGAAGAAAGTTGTGTGTTGTTCCCCAGGTCCAACTCCTAAGTGCCTGTACAATCGTAGGAAATTTGGCCTGAATGACTAAAAAGACAAGACAAACAAAATCAAATACTGTCTGGTCTGATGTCAGGTCTGTGCTTTGACCAGTCACTTTTGTCCTATACTGTAGATATGAAATGAAAGTGAATTATTACATGTTACTCAAAAACTGAGCTTCTGAGTGAAAGGAAATGATCAGTGAATCTGCTGAGTGCACTCAGAAGCCCAGGACCGCTCTGCTAAGAGTGAGAGAGAGGAAGGCGCACAATGGCAATTAGCGTCAGGGGCGTGAGTAGGAAGAAGGAAGCGGGAGATCGCCGGTGGAATGAAAGAAACGCAAAAAGCTTCCCCTACGCTAAATCTACTTCCCTAAAATAATAATTACCTCATGCCTCCCGGTGCTACGTGAACTGAACCCCTTAGCGGGCCCAGTCCATCCTCTGTCCCTCACAAAATAATAAAACAAAACGAAAAACATGAGGGCTCTTTAACAGAGCGTGAGACGGGTGAGGTCTCAGATTCACGTGGCTGAAAGCGATACACACTGTAAGGCTGTGGCTGAAATCGCGGGGCATAAACGGCGTGATGGTTGAATGGTGCAACACCCGTTACGACTGGCGAGGCTCTTAAATAGCCAGAGTAGCAGGCGTTGCATATTCCGCTGGTGTGCCTGGTTGCGCCGGCTGCCAGAGATCCTACTGAGGAAGACCAGTCAATGCTGCTCTCTAGCATTGGTAAGTAGGACCTCTGACAGTACCCCCCCAAGGGTCGTTGTCCCAACGCACCTAAGTGCGTACCAGGGCGCTTCTGGCTTGCCGGACACACTCAGGGTTGAGCGTCTGGCACACTGAGAGGCCCTGGTAAGCAGGGCAAGCCTCCACATAGGGGCTGAAAGGGAGGGTGGGACAGGTCATGCCGGGTGCAACACCTGGTTTGAGCTCATACACCGACCTGACCGGCTTAAGGGTGGAACTGACTGCTGGTGGCTGAGGAGCGAATCTCAGCAGCTCAGAGGCGGAAACCAGCAGCCTGTGGATGGGGCTTGATGGCTGAGGGGCGGAGCTCATCACTGGCAGCTCATGGGCAGAGCTCGACCCAGCGAGACCTGTGGAAAAGGTGGGCGTGAGGCGTCTGGCCTGGTGGACGGGGAAACCCAGCCACGGCAGTGATGGTGGGAGCTCAGGAAAGACTGCGCCGTGCTCTGTGGTGGAACTAGATGGCATTTAAGGCCTGAATGTGGGGCTAATAGGCACAGCGAGCGCAAGAACAAAGCTGATTTGCTCATGTTCGGAGCTGGGCGGCGCTGACTGCTCAATCATAAAGCTTAGAGGCGTGGCAAGCTTGAGTACGAGGCCAGGTGGCACTAAATACCCAGGCATGGAGCTTACCTGCTCAGATGCGGTGCTTAGAGGCATGGTGAGCTCGTGAACGGAGCCTAACTGCTCAGGTTTGGAGCTGGGTGGCGTTGAATGCTCAATCATAGAGCTTAGAGGCGCGGCGAGCTCAAGTACGGGGCCAGGCGGCACGAAATACCCAGGCATGGAGCTTACCTGCTCAGATGCGGGGCTTGTGAGCATGGCAGGTCTAGGTATGGACCTAGGCAGTGCTAAATACCCAGGCATGGAGCTTAATTGCTCAGATGCGGGGCTTACGGGCATGGCGAGCCCAGGTACTAAATGCTCAGGCACGGGGCCAAACTGCCCAGGTGTGGAGCGTACGAGCACGGCGAGCCCAGGTTCAGAGCTAGGGAGTGCTAAGTCCTCAGTTTCAGAGCTGGCTGCTCAGCTTAAGAGCTAAGGGACGAGCTAGCGTGTGGCGTGGTGACCAGAGTGTAACCGGTCCTTCTCCTGGCCTGCCAGCTGAGTGTTGCGGATGGCAAGGCTAGATGGTGCTAGTGGCTCTTCCATGGGAGGGTTGGGAGCCTCAGCGGGGCGAAAACCCGGTTCCAGCGGTTCGTGCACAGCGCAGGAGGCGTGAGTAGGAAGAAGGAAGCGGGAGATCGCCGGTGGAATACAAGAAAAGCGAAAAGCTTCCCCTACACCAAATCTACTTCCCTAAAATAACAATTACCTCACGACTCCCAGTGGTACGTGAACTGAACCCCTTAGCGGGCCCAGTCCGTCCTTTTTGTTCATTTTGTCTCTCATAGTTGAAGTGTACCTATGATGAAAATTACAGACGTCTCTCATCTTTCTATGTAGGAGAACTTGCACAATCAGAGGCTGACTAAATACTTTTTGCCCCACTGTAAAAGCACATTTAAGCATGTCCTCAGCCAAAATAGCAGGGCTTATTTACACCAGCTACCTGCGCTTGCGTCATAAAACCCCCTGGTTCACATAGGTGAACCTGGTTCACATAGGCGAAATGGATTGCTGCAAAACTTGACATGCACTTGTGTCTCAGGCAGATATGTAAGTGATTACAGGTGTGGCTGACCCAGCTGTTAGTAGGTGTTGGAAGCAGTGGTTCCATGGGGGCACACACACATGGTGAACAGGCACTGGATGGCCCAGACAGACAACCAGTAGAGAAGATTGTTTCATTAGCTACTATCCAGACACAGGTGGCACCTTCACTATGCAACCCTGTCTCTGCATGGACTATTTACAGGTGCTTAGCAGAAGGAAATTTGTTGTCAAGGCACCCAATACATTTCCTACCATTGACAGCCAGCCTCCATCGCCTTCGTTTGCAGTGATGTCATGAACGAGAAACCTGGACTACTATGAACTGGAACCGTATTGTTTTAGTGATGAATTCAGGTTCTGTTTGAGTATGGAGGCCTCATGGTGAGCACTTCAATCCTGCCTTTACTGTGGAGCAACACACTGCCACAACTGCTGGCAGCTATTGCATACAACAGTTTGTCACCGCTAGTAGTGATACGAGAGAACAACTCAGCATGGGACCAGCTGGGACAGCTTGGATAATCTAAAATTGTAAAGTTGCTTTGAGACAATACCCCATTGTAAAAAGTGCTATAAAAATAAATCTGACTAGACATGACTTGACAGCAGCTTTGGTTATGCAGGATCTACAGGCCCAGCTGTAGAAAAATGTGTCATAGAGGCATGTCTAGCAGTCAACGATCTCTCACCAAGAGGTACACTACCCAAAAGTAGCATCTGAGAGCCTTTTTATAGGTTAGCGATATAGGGAACAAATTTACACCCTCTTGTGACAAGACCCAGCATCTAATTAGACCACACCTGTAATCATTTATATATCTGCTTGAGACAGAACTGCATGTCAAGTTTTGCAGCAACCCCACATTTCTATCTGGGTGCTGTTACGGTCCAGGCATCCCAAGCCGGGGGGCGTCGCTGGCCGCGTCAACATGGCGGTCGCACTGCTATAAATAGCGCTTCCTAAATGCCGCCCGCCGGCGCACTATCGATCTTTATATGCGAATTCTTCCGCAGTTTGAAGAGATCCTCAGTAGCGATTCGCGTTAGGGTTTACCGATACGACTGGTCCGAAAAGCGGATCAGCCGAGTAGAGCTCGGGAGACTCGAGGTAATTTTGCCAGGGAATTAGGTAGGAAAATAGGAACAGACTATCGCTACTGACCTCTCTTCCTCCTAAGTTCCGCTGCGCTCCCCCGCGGTCGCTCGCCGCCGCCGATCGGTTCTCTCTCTCTCTCTCCGGCTTGCTGCCGCCTCAGCGTGCATTTCTTCCCTCGGGGAAGTCCCTTATCCTTCCGTTTGTTGCCTGTTTGTTTGGCGCTAGCACCCCGTGCAGCGCGGCCGAAGCTTCGGCTAACGCTACGGCTATCCCTGGGTCTCCTTAGAGATCCCCCCACCGCGCATGCGCGGCTCGTCCACAGGTTCGCTGTTCAGCGATCTTCTTTCGCTTCGTTTAACCCGACCAAATCTAACCGCCCTCCCACGCCAGGGGCGTTTGTTTGTTAGGTTTATATTATTTCCCGTTTCTTCATTATAGGCCCTTTTGGACGCTCGCTGCCTTTGTTTGAGTCCGTTGTGTACGGCCCCTCTGTTTGCCCTTACTCCCTTATTCAGCTGCGCCCCCGTCTTCTCTCACGGCCACTTGGTGTAGTGGCAACTCACTCGCCACACACTGCATTGAAGCCCAGGATCGAATCCCGGCCTCAGACACACGCACGAGTGTCAGGGCTTTCCTCATTAGGCTCGCATCCATTCCCCCACCACTACACCAAGGTGCATATACTTCTTTCTTTATTTCAAGCTATAATATTTTTTCATTTCATATTTCATATTTCTGTTTTTCCTGCATTTGGGTCCTCCTTCCTCAGCCCCTTTTCCTCGACCAGTGCCCCTTCCCCTGGTCGGCTCATAACAGTATAGTGCGCCCAGTATGGACCCAGCAGGTGCACCTCCCCCTCAACCCCCCCAACGGCGGGGACTGTGCTCCAGCTCCATGGCGTCACCCTTGGTCGGCATGAGCAGCAACTAACGGCCCTGGTGCAACAGGTGCAGGAACTTACCTTGGCGGTTACTCAGCTGACGGCCAAGCTTTCGAGCACACCTCCAACCCAGGGGCTGCCTACCCCTCCTCCTCCCGCCCCGGCTCCTAGGGCTGTTGCTACGGGGGATACCCCTATCGTCGCCCCCGAGAGGTTCGCGGGGGAAGCGGAGCGCTGCAAGGGATTTTTACTGCAATGCTCACTGACGTTCGAGCTGCAGCCCTCCCGCTTTCCCACACAACGCTCTCGGGTGGCTTATATTATCTCCCTGCTTTCCCTGCTTTTCAGTGAGAGTCGGGCTCTGAGGTCTGCAGCTCTAAAACTGCCTTTACCCAAGCCATTAAGGAAACATTTTTCCATCCCCATGGCGGGCGGGACGCCGCGACTCGACTCACTGAGCTCATTCAGGGTTCACGCTCGGCGGCCGAGTACGCCATCGATTTTCAAACCCTGGCCGCTGAGAGCGGTTGGAATGACCCGGCCCTTATGGCCATCTTCCAGAAGGGCCTCAGTGAGGGTCTCAAGAATGACCTGGCCACACGTGACCCTCCTGCGACCCTTAATGATCTCTATGCCCTTGCTATTTCCCTGGACACCCGCCGACGCCAGAAGGCCCGGGAAAAGGCCGCCGCCCGCGGGTCTCGGTACCCCATTTGGCCCACTCGGGCTCAAGTCATGTACCCTCCAGCCAGCAGAGACGCTGAGGAACCCATGGACCTGGCCAGGGCCGGTTCCTCTCCTTCAGGTTCCAGGGCGGGATCCCCACGCTGGTCGAGAAACATAAGGGCCAGGAACGGGCGGGGAGGCCGTTCCTAGATGTGCCTGAACCTCCCCAGTCCGGTCTCTTCCTGCAGGCCAGTATTGGCCAGGGAGGGGGTCCCTCAAGGCCGTTCGGGCCCTGATCGATTCTGGGGCCACCGGCAACTTTATTGACGTTCGCCTTGCCCGACAGCTCCATGCTCGGTTGGAGGTTCTCCAGCGGCCACCGGTCGTTTAGGACCCTGGATGGTTGGTCCTTGGGCTGCTGTCCCGTTACGCACCAGACCTCCCCCCTCCAGGTGGCCATCGGGGACCACACCGAGCTGCTGCCTCTCCTGGTCACCCAAACACCCCATAAGCAATTGGTTTTGGGACTTCCTTTGCTGCAACACCACAACCCCTCTATCGACTGGCAGTCTGGCTCGATCTTTTCTTGGTCCCCTAAGTGTCTGGAGGCCTGCCTCATTCCCCCGCCGACTCCTCCGGTGCAACAGCCCGGGCCAGACCTCTCCTCAGTCCCAGCCCAGTACAAGGACTTGGGCAGGGTGTTCAGCAAAGGGGAGGCCCAGCGTTTTCCTCCGCACCGTGAGTATGACTGCGCCATTGATCTTCTGCCCGGTGCTTCCCCCCCTCGGGGGAGGCTCTTCTCCCTCAATCGCACCGAACAGGAGGCCATGCGGTTGTACATTGCCGAGGCCTTGAATGCGGGGTTCATTCGACCGTCCTCTTCACGGGGCAGTATGAGTACCTGGTAATGCCCTTTGGCCTCATGAATGCCCCAGCCGTCTTCCAACGTCTCATTAACGACGTCTTGCGAGAGGCCCTCGACCGGTAGGTCTACATCTACCTCGACGACATCCTTATCTTCAGCAAGACTAAGGCAGAACACATCCGGCACGTCCGCCGCGTTCTCCAGCTTCTCCTCGCCAACCGCCTATTCGTGAAATTGGAGAAGTCGGTGTTCCATGTCTTCTCCGTCTCCTTCTTGGGGTTTTTGGTCTCCCATGGGAGTCTGAGCATGGACCCGGCCAAAACCCAGGCGGTGGCGGAGTGGCCCTGTCCCTCTTCGGTACGGCAGGTCCAGCAGTTCCTGGGCTTTGCCAATTTCTTCCGTCGGTTCGTCAGGGACTTCGGGACCATCGCCGTCCCGCTCACCTCCCTCACCCGCAAGGAGGCTGGTCGGAGGAGGCGGAACGGGCCTTCCTGGAGATCAAGAGGCTCCTGACCAACCTGCCTGTGCTTTGCTTCCCTGACCACGAGGAGGCATTCATTGTCGAGGTAGACGCTTCCGAAGTGGGAGTTGGGGCTGTTCTCTCCCAACAGTCCGCCCCAGCCTACAAACTCCGCCCCTGCGCCTATTTTTCCCGGCGTTTGACACCCGCCGAGCGCAATTACCCGGTCGGAGACCGGGAACTCTTGGCCATTAAGCTGGCGTTGGAGGAGTGGCACCACTGGTTGGAGGGGGCCAAGCACCCATTCCTGGTCTGGACGGACCACAAGAACCTGGCATACATACAGCAGGCCAAACGCCTTAATGCCCGTCAGGCTCGTTGGTTGCTGTTCTTTGCCAGGTTCAACTTCACGGTATCCTTTCGGCCAGGCTCAAGGAATGTGAAACCCGGCGCCCTCTCCAGGCAGTGGGATCCCCCCGAGGCCCCCTCCGCGCCTGACCCCGTACTTCCCTCTGCTCGGTTCGTCGGTGCCCTGACCTGGGAGGTCGACCAGGCTATCACCAGGGCCCTCTGCCTTGAACCCGACCCAGGGAATGGCCTGCCAGGCCGCAGGTTCATCCCTGCTTTTGCTCGCAGGGAGGTCATGCGCTGGGGCCATGAGGCCCCCTTCACAGTGCACCCTGGAGGCGCTCGGACTTACGAGTTCCTCAGGTGGACCTTCTGGTGGCCAGGCATGGAGGTGGACGTCAAGGGCTTCATTGCCGCCTGCGAGGTTTGTGCCCAAAACAAGACCCCCGGCAGCGACCTGGCGGCCTCCTTCAGCCACTTCCTGTCCACTCTCGGCCCTGGTCCCACATATCGCTCGACTTCGTTACAGGTCTCCCCCCCATCTCGGGGTTGCACCGTCATCCTTGTGGTCGTTGACCGATTTTCCAAGGTCTGCAAGTTTGTGGCATTGCCCAAACTGCCCACGGCACGGGAGACGGCTGACCTCGTCCTCCTCCACGTCGCCCGGGTTCACGGCCTGCCCAGCGACGTGGTGTCGGACTGGGGCCCGCAATTTGCGAGTCGATTCTGGACGGCCTTTTGCCGCCTTCTGGGGGCCACAGCCATTCTGTCCTCGGGATTTCACCCCGAGTCCAACGGCCAAACGGAGCGCGTCAACCAAGACCTGGCCACCATGCACCGGTGCCTCACATCCAGAAACCCCTCCACCTGGTCAGAGCAGTTGCTGTGGGCGGAGTTCGCCCACAACACCCTACGGCACTCGGCTCTGGGCATGTCTCTTTGAGTGCCAGTTTGGGTTACCTCCGCCTCTCTTCCCTGAACAGGAGAGGGAGGCCGGAGTACCCTCAGCCGCACGCTTTGTCAGCCGCTGCAAAAGGGCCTGGGCCAACGCGCGAGCACTCCACCGTCGGGCGGTGGAGGGCATGCGGCGCACTGCAACGCCAACCTGCTCCGTCTTTCCGTCCATGTCAGTGGGTGTGGTTGTCTGCGCGACACCTCCCCCTCAGAGGGACCAAGGGCAAGTTGGGGCCTAAGTTCGTGGGACCCTTCAAAGTGGTGCGAAGAATCAACCCGGTTACCTACCATTTCGCCCTTCCTCCGGCCATGAGAGTCCACCCCACCTTCCACATGTCCCAACTCAGGCCCGTCTTCTGTCAGACCGTTGCTCCTCCCGCTCAGCCGCCTGCCCCTCGCATCGTCCAGGGGGGCCTAGCATACACTGTGCGCCGGCTCCTCGACTCCCGCCGCGTGCAGGGCAACACTCAGTACTTGGTCGACTGGGAGGGTTACGGCCCGGAGGAGCGCTCCTGGGTTCCTGACCGGCACATCCTGGACCGGTCTCTCATCCGGGACTTCCGGCGGGATAGGGCCGCCGGTCTGGGGGACGTCTGGGGAGGTCCTCGGGGGGGGGGGGGGGGGAGGGGTGCTGTTACAGTCCAATCATCCCAAGCCGGGGGGCGTCGCCGGCCGTGTCAACATGGCGGTTACACTGCTTCCTAAATGCCGCCTGCCGGCGCACTATCGATCTTTATACACGAATTCTTCCACAGTTTGAAGAGAACCTCAGTAGCGATTCCCATTAGGGCTTACCGGTACGACTGGTCCGAAAAACGGATCAGCCGAGTAGAGCTCAGGAGACTCGAGGTACTTTTGCCAGGGAATTAGGTAGGAAAATAGGAACAGACTATCGCTACTGACCTCTCTTCCTCCTAAGTTCCGCTGCGCTCCCCCGCGGTCGCTCGCCATCGCCGATCGGTTCTCTCTCTCTCTGTCCGGCTTGCTGCCACCTCAGCGTGCATTCCTTTCCTCTGGGAAGTCCCTTATCCTTCCGTTTGTTGCCTGTTTGTTTGGCGCTAGCACCCCGTGCAGCGTGGCCGAAGCTTCGGCTAACGCTACGGCTATCCCTGGGTCTCCTTAGAGATCCCCCCACTGCGCATGCGCGGCTCGTCCATGGGTTCACTGTTCAGCGATCTTCTTTCGCTTTGTTTAACCCGACCAAACCTAACCGCCCTCCCACGCCAGGGGCGTTTGTTTGTTAGGTTTATATTATTTCCCGTTCCTTCATTATAGGCCCTTTTGGGCACTCGCTGCCTTTGTTTGAGTCCGTTGTGTACGGCCCCTCTGTTTGCCCTTACTCCCTTATTCAGCTGCGCCCCCGTCTTCTCTCACGGCCACTTGGTGTAGTGGCAACTCACTCGCCACACACTGCATTGAAGCCCAGGATTGAATCCCGGCCTCAGACACTCGCACGAGTGTCAGGGCTTTCCTCATTAGGCTCGCATCCGTTCCCCCGCCACTACACCAAGGTGCATATACTTCTTTCTTTATTTCAAGCTATCATATTTTTTCGTTTCATATTTCATATTCCTGTTTTTCCTGCATTTGGGCCCTCCTTCCTCAGCCCCTTTCCCTCGACCAGTGCCCCTTCCCCTGGTCGTTTCATAACAGGTGCTTTATCTATTTATTTATTTAGTTACATTGTTCTGTCATCACATCACCTTAACAGAGGAATTGTTACAAGTGATATTTACATTTACAGCATTTAGCAGACACCCTTATCCAGAGCGACTTACATAAGTGCTTTGTATTCTTCTTAATAAACAAAACCTCATGTTAGTACAAATAAGCAATAGCGCAAGAACACAATCCAACCAGAACCTGCTAAGATCTGATGTGGGTAAATCAACAAAACACACAAGGAAAAGGTTGTGAAAGTACCCTAATATACAACCCCAATTCCAATGAATTTGGGACATTGTGTAAAACAAATAAAAACAGATACGATGATTTGCAAATCCTTTTCAACCCATATTCAATTGAATACACTACAAAGACAAGACATTTAATGTTCAAATGGATAAACTTTGTTTTTTTTTGCAAGTATTCACTGATTTTGAATTTGATGCCTGTAACACATTCCAAAACAGTTGGGACAGGGGCAGCAAAAACAGGGAAAATTGAGGAATGGCCCAAAAAACACCTGTTTGGAACATTCCACAGGTGAACAGGTTAATTGGAAACAAG
>JAJAGP010007867.1:0-10861 GCA_025084515.1 Ancistrus triradiatus
TTTGGTCTTGGCCATGGTTGAGTTTGGAGTCTGACTGTTTGAGGCTGTGGACAGGTGTCTTTTATACAGATAACGAGGTCAAACAGGTGCCATTAATACAGGTAACGAGTGGAGGACAGAAGAGCTTCTTAAAGAAGAAGTTACAGGTCTGTGAGAGCCAGAAATCTTGCTTGTTTGTGGGTGACCAAATACTTCTTTTCCACCATGATTTACAATTAAATTCTTTACAAATCCTACAATGTGATTTCCTGGATTTTTTTTTCTTATTTTGTCTCTCATAGTTGAAGTGTAGCTATGATGAAAATTACAGACATCTCACATCTTTCTAAATAGAACTTCCACAATCAGTGGCTGACTAAATACTTTTTTGCCCCACTGTATATTTGTCAGAGTTCTATGCAAAGTACTGCACTCCAAAGTAAGTCAAAATATACATTTAATTATTATAAAATATATCTTTAAAACTCAATAAAGATCCCTAATAAGCAGGAGCTACATTATACAGAAAATACATCATAGGAACTAAAAACGAACATAACCCAGCCCTGAGTGGCTAAAGTTCAAATAGATCTTGAAAAGGTTCCTGCAGTGGAAAAACTTCCATTCAGGATCTGTTACAGAAAAACTGGCCACAAGGCAGGAATGCATCCTGTACTGGGTTCCTAGAGTTCCTGGAAATTTTCCTGTAATTAAAACACTGTTTTTACTGTGGGTTCCTCCCACAGTCATTCCTCCTAGATGTACTTTCCACTCTCAGATGTTTAATTATTTTATAATGTACGTTTAAAACCCATTTAAGGTATGTTATTTTTGTCCCTGGAGCCTTAAGTAGAAACACAGGCAGTTTGGTGATACAGCAATAGTTTGTGCAGTGGAAACACCTACATCCAATAAATAACCAATGAACACATGGGGAAAAATCAGACCAGTACAGGTAAAGTTTTCTTGAATATATGGAACACAAGGAACAAAGGAAAGGTTTAAAATGCTGTGTTATTCCTTTTAGACCTTTAGTGTTATGTGTCATTTTTTAAGTTATACTATTGATGTTAAAGACCTCAGTTGAGCGTATGCTTATATTATTTGCATTACTTACAAAAATGAACCCGAATAGTTCCCATTAGAAATGGTGTAAAACAATAAATGATTCTCCGTAACGTTCAATGTTGTTTCCATCAAAGACCATCAAGCGGCCTCATAGGAAAATCCGGATCCACAAATTCATTACAGTACTTGGGGGAAAAAAAAAACCACACAGACACATGGAGAACGTACCAAACTCCACACAGCCCATAAGGAGAGTATTGAAGCTGTCCCACCTTTATATATAATTAACAATTGTTTGAATAACTAACCAGTTAAAAGGTCAGGATGACATTAAGCTAAACAGTTAGGATGTTTCATTTTCAGAGCTGTAAACACATACAGCGCCACCTATTTTCCACATGGTGTATAACTGTAAAATAATTAGCTCATGAGTTAGTCTGCAACCATAAACAATAACCTTCGAAAAGTCAGCCATGTAGCCAGCATAAATAGTTCCTGCTCTGGAACTGAAGCTGTACAGGGTTAGACTGGTAAGTCCCTCATTTGCTTACTACAAACTTTCCTGAATGTAAAGGACGGTGGGGGGAGGAGGAACCATAACCTTCTGAAAGTTGTTCCTATCAAGGACCATCAAGGAGCCTCATAGTGAGAATCCAGATGGTCCAGGCAGAACTGCAGGTGTAGAATGAATATAAATATGATAATAAAGCACCTAGGTTTAATAACATCTCCATTATTTCCACCAAATCATCTACTGGAAATGTAATATCCAAGCTTTTTACGTCTCATATCACATTTCTCATGAACCTGCTGATTCAGCGGCTGAGGATCATCAGTCCAACGCATCACACAGAATACAGAATACATGTAAACGAGAAGCAGCGTCTCTAATCCATAACGCGGCTTTGTCTTACACACAAAACCTCTGAAGGATGAACACAATCATGACGTAGCAGAGTCTACTGACCTACAGCACCAAGGTGCATCATATCAGCAACACGCACAAGGTTAAAGCAATGCACAGAGACACCACACAAGCACACAATGCAGACTCTTGTTGAACAACTATTATGTTTGATATGTTTTTCTAAGATGGTTCAGCAAGGGTGAGAATATAAGTTTACATAGTAGTAATAGTAAAAGTAATAGCAATAATAATAATAATAATAATAATAATAATAATAATAATAATAATACAGTCCATTTATATAGCATCTTTCCCAAACCTAAGGTCACTTTACAGGAGTAGCAGGGTTCAAAAAGAAAAAGAAGAAAGAAAAAAATGTATTAAAAATCAATCCTCAAACACAGACATCACAACAACAATAATAATAATAATAATAATAATAATAATAATAATAATAATACGAAGAAAAAGTATTTGTTAAATTCATATAGCGCCTTACACAATCCCATGGCTGTTTTTACATATAAAAAAACTATCTTGACTGAAGAGCAACGAGACTGAAGATCAGTTTTAGTCCCATCAACAAAAATGAACTAAATCAGCTTCATCCCTCACAAAGACGTCGTTTGCTGGAGTTAAACTCTGAATCCACGGCTGATCAGAGCTTCATTCATCTGACAGGTTTGTTATCTGTTAGTCCAGCTCTAACCCAGTGAAGCTGCTGATACTCTATTGGTCTGCTGTCACATTTCTGACTGATAAGAGTAACATTAAGAGCTTCATCATACAAATTTATAATTGCTAATGAAACGGGATCCTAGACTTTGGTTAGAACACCGGGATCTCACTCCGATTTGCTTCAGTCGGTAGAATACTGGATCTTAGTAACAGCCTGCCTTATAAACCCCACCCATTTTATTTGCTGAATGTAAATAACCTTTCTTTTTAATGAATTAAAACCAATCGATATATTTGTGTTTATTGTCTGTATAATAAACAGTTATTGGTAATTTTGTTTCTCGACTTTAATGGCTGAAGGGCTTAGCCGCAGGTGCCTGATAGAATGGAACTATTTTACCTCATGGAAGGGTGATGAACAAATCGTCTTTTTGTCCCCTTTATCTTAAAATCTAACAATAAATGACGATAACGGAACTGTGGTATAATCGCAGTAATACACTCGAGGTTGTGCTTTAATGTGAGATACTGGCACTGGTGTTCTGATCTTCAGCAACCTACGACTGCAGCACAGCCAAACCAATATCTCCTATGTTCAGTATAACAAGGTATTTCAGTTTCTCGCCCAGATTGTCTTTCTCCCTGTCTATGGCACAGAACACGGTACTGTTTGACATGCACACACAGACACACACACACAGACACACACACACACACACACACACACGCAAACAGTACACAGGCTTTACTACAGGAACGTTGCTCACAAAGCAAGAACTGTGTGTACAGAGGCAAAACAGCTCATTTCGTAGTGTGTGTGTGTGTGTGTGTGTGTGTGTGTGTTTTACACTCGGACAAAGGATCTACTCAGAAGTGTAACGGATGGATCGAGCTGCACACTGACTCCAGTGTGTCATCGGGGAGAAGCTGACTGATGATGCAGCTCATGTGAAATGTGCTACGCCAGCCTTTACCCCAGCACAGGGGTGGGGTGTGGGGATTTTGTAAGAACACGTGTGTGTGTGTGTGTGTGTGTGTGTGTGGTGGCATCTGACAGAAACATTATAATAAATCCCTGACGTATCAAACTTATTCTCTACGTAAACAACACTTCAATAAAATTCATTTTAGCGTTCTCAAAACTGAAAAATAATTTCAAAATAAAACCAACTAATATCTATATTATAATTTATTGTATTAATATTAAAAATATCAATTTATTGCATTATGTATGCAATTTTATTTATTAGAATTGTTAATACATAATAAAACAAAACACGTTAATTATATTGTAATACATTTAATTATTTGTAAATACATGATATATAAAATTTAGTATAAAGAACATTAAGTAAATGTATTTATTGTCTTCCTTTACAGATTTTTTTATAAATACATAATCAATAAAACTGATTAAATACAGTAAGAACTAAATAAATAAATAAAATAACAAATAGTTTACATGTATTTCCTTTATTGTTTAATGGATTATTACTTTTTTATAAACAAATAACAAGATAACCATAAAGTTATAAATGAAATAAAATACATTATTTTAATATTTTCTATTAGTTATGAATAAATACATAATAAATATAAGTATACAATGTAAATAAATAAAATTCCTTTACATTATTATTATATAATTATTTTTAATGAAATTATATATTAAAATAAAGCAATAAAAGCAAATCAATTAATAATTAACTAAACAAATCAATAATGTAAAAATATAAAGAAATAAAAAAAATTTTTTATTATATAGTTGTCACTGATAATTTTTTAATAAATAGTCAAATAAATAAAAATATATGAAGAAAATACAGTGTTTATTGTCTTATTTAGTGTATTTTATTTATAAATACATAATAAATATAAAAAATGTACATGAATGTATGTCTTATGTTGTGCTCTAATTTATTATTTTTATTTTATTAAAAAATAAAGTGCCATAAATTTTTAAATAAAATAAAACACATTATTTTACCATTTCTATTAGTTAGAAATAAATACATAATACATATAAATATACAATGTAAATAAATGAAATTCTTTTAAATTATTTTAATATAACTATTACTTTTTCTTGAAAATATATATTAAAATAAAGCATTAAAACCAAGTCAATCAATAATTAACTAAATAAATCAATAACATAAAAATATAAAGAGATAAAAAATATTATTTTATTTTACAGTTGTTACTGATCATTTTAAAATAGTCAAATAAATAAAAATATATAAAGAAAATAGTGTTTATTGTCTTATTTAATACATTTTATTTATAAATGCATAATAAATATAATAAATGTACATAAATGTATGTCTTATATTGTGCTTTAATTTATTATTTTAATTTTATTAAAAAAGAAAAATAACAGTATCTTATTTTATTACTTTATGATGATGTATTATCTATATTACTGCTTTATACACTGCCCAGCCAAAAAAAAAAAAAAAAAAAAGTCACCACCTGGATTTAACTAAGAAATAGTTGAATAATTAAAAAAAAGCCTCCCATCAGATAATGACTGCATTGGTGATGATGTTTCAGCTGGCAACAAGTTATTTAACCCTAACTGATGCAGTGAGCAGCGTCTCATCTGTTAAAAAACCATGTCCAAAGACACATCCTGTGGTCGTGGAAAAGATGTTCATCTGTTTCAGAAGGGTCAGATTGTCAAAGAGTGGTTCAGAGGGCATGAGACATCATTTTCACACATGGATTGGCCACCACAGAGTCCAGACCTGAACCCCATTGAGAAGACTTTGCACAGTGGTCCAAACCTCCCATCATCAATACAAGATCCTGTGGAAAAATTTTAAGTAACTCTGGAGAGAAAAACATGTTGTGACATTGCAGAAGCAGTTCTGTCCAGAGTTGCCTTTTTCCCCAAGATCTTGTATAGATGATGGGAGATTTGGACTACTGCACAAAGTCTTCTTCAGCACATCCCAAAGATTCTGGAATGGACTCTGTGGTGGCCAATCCATGTGTGAAAATGATGTTTCTGTTCTAGCATCTCGCCGCGAAAATACTAAAATACACGTAAAATACTGAGCCTTATGCTAATGGCGTATGCTCTAAGCGTAGCTTGGGTCGGCGCATGTGCAGCACGGCGAGATCCCGAGCGGAGTCGAGCAGGGTGTGTCACGGGACTGCTTAGCAGTGTGACGCGGAAGGAGAGGAGCGAGACTGAAAAAAGGAAGGGGGGAAAGGGGGTTGCTTAAATAAGCCCCGAAGGGACAGGCGACCGGTGAAGGGAAAAGAGGGAGGCACAAGCCAGCAGGTGTCTCTGATTGTGTAATCAGCACTAAATGAGCACTGGCACATTCGCGATCGCACCAAGCGTGACCAAGTGTTTTTAATTACTTAAGTATTTGCTTAGTTAAATCCAGGTAGTGACCTTTTTTTTGGCCGGGCAGTGTGTTTTATCACTGATACAAATGTACAAAAGCTGTTTTGTTAATTACTTGTTAGTTATAAATACACAATCATAAAACTCTAATGGTGTAATGTGCTTTAAATAATGTATATACTGCTTTTTGTTATTTTTAAAAATATATTTTAATGATTAAATTACGCGACTAATTCATTAACAAATAAACTACTCATATATACTCTACGCCCACATAAAATTGTCCCATGCTTCAAAATCATTTTTAAAAACTTAACACAGACAGTAACTGAACGTCAGGAGTGAACACGCCGCCCTGCAGCTGCGTGACATCAACTCTGTCTGATTGTTCAATTATAAATATTAACAGAAGAAAAGGAAATAGAATGGAATAAGACTTTTCGACTTTTTGTGTGAGTGATGTCATCTGTTAGGACTCTTGGCAGAAGAGGCTGCTGTGTGAATATGTGTTAGTGTGTGAGGGCCAGTGTGTGTGTTTGTGTCTATTGGAATTCCTCTATGACACCACAATCTTCCAAATTACAGACTCCATGTGCCTCCTGCACAATTGTCACTTAATTGTGCACTCTAATGCCCCCCAGCAACCACCCCAACTACCCCCTCAAATCCTCCCCATCCCCACCCGTGTCATCTGCATGGCAGTGATACTCGATTGCTATTGCTTGTTTGGCTGAGCAAATGACTTGTAATAATGAGCCGAGAGACAACTAATACAAGGTAAACACACACACACACACACACACACACATCTGCTACATCTCTCTCACACACATATCAGCAATGACTGACAAACAAAAGTGGGAAATGCACAACAATATATAAGCTAAGACCGAATAATATGATGGTGTAACATTACTGACATCCAGCATGAAGCAATGACATCGTAACATAACCCAGTCACAGCCATGTCATGAACTGTGATATAAACACCCTACAATGAAAACTGTCACATGGCTGTCACAACATTGTGTAAGTATTATGTCACTTGTTAAAATGGTGATCCAATCAGCATGTGGTATGTGTAACGCTATAATTATACTGTATAATATATATTATAACATGACATAACATCTTTTAAAATGTACAGTGGGGCAAAAAAGTATTTAGTGAGCCACTGATTGTGCAAGTTCTCCTACGTAGAAAGATGAGACAGGTCTGTAATTTTCATCATAGGTTCACTTCAACTATGAGAGACAAAATGAGAAAAAGAATCCAGGAAATCACATTGTAGGATTTTTTAAATATTTAATTGTAAATCATGGTGGAAAATAAGTATTTGGTCAATAAATTTGGTCCAACTCAATACTAAAAAAAGCAAGATTTCTGGCCCTCACAGACATGTAACTTCTTCTTTAAGAAGCTCTTCTGTCCTCCACTCGTTACCTGTATTAATGGCACCTGTTTGACCTCGTTATCTGTATAAAAGACACCTGTCCACAGCCTCAAACAGTCAGACTCCAAACTCAAGACCAAAGAGCTGTCGAAGGACGGAAGCCAGGAAGAAAATTGTAGACCTACACCAGGCTGGGAAGAGTGAATATACAATAGGCTAGCAGGTTGGTGTGAATAAATAAACTGTGGGAGCAATTGTAAGACATACAAGACCATTGATAATCTCCCTCGATCTAAAGCTCCACGCAAGATCTCATCCATGGGGTCAAAATGATCATGAGAACGGTGAGAAAAAATCCCAGAGCTACACGGAGGGACCTGATGCATGACCCGCAGAGAGCTGGGACCAAAGTAACAAAGGCTACCGTTAGTAACACACTACACCAAGAGGGACTCAGATCCTGCAGTGCCAGGAGTGTCCCCCTGCTTAAGCCAGTACATGTCCAGGCCCGCCTGTTTGCCAGAGAGCATATGGATGATCCAGAAGAGGATTGAGAGAATATCATGTGGTCAGATGAAACCAAAATAGAACTTTTTGGTAAAAACTAATCTAGAAGAAAAAGGATGCTGAGTTGCATCCCAAGAACACCATACCTACTGTGAAGCATGGGGGTGGAAACATCATGCATTGCAAAGTTACAAGTATGTTGTAATAAGACTTATTGAACATATGAATTATAGAACATATTTTGACAATTTATGACACTTGTAATGATAATGTATTTCATCGTGTTATTATGCTTGAAATGACATAAATATGTTAGAAGCATGTACTGATTACATGTAATCATTTATAAGAACAGTCATAACACATATGATGTCATTTCATGCCACTTCTAAGAAGAAGGTAGGGCTGGGCGGTATACCGCTTCAACCCATACAGTATGCATTTTTCATACCTCCATACACAGCATAGCAGGAACACAGCTCTAACAAATACTCAGCACATTATATAATATTTTACACTGCTACGACCACTGCTGAGTTCTGAGTAGAACTACATCACCGAACAGCATGCTGGGTAAAGCTCACTAACCAGGTAGCATAACATACAGCCTAGAAAGAGTCTGTTAACAGCTGGGCTCCATCAGATTAAAGACCAGAACACAGAAATGGATTATAAAGCCAGATCGGCAATGCAACGAAGAACCACATTATGAACGCAGTAACTGTTGAGACTGGTTCAGAGTAATGATTAACCCACTGAATTCGGGGTATGTCTTACCGGAGCAAAGGTACATCAGCCAAAAATAGACACCTCTGCCTTTTAAGGTCTGTCTTTAAGACGTTGCAGATTGCACAAATAATATCTGTTTACATTCGGTAACTGTTTCATGCATTCTGATTTGTGTAATTTTGTAGGGCGAAGTAAAGCTTATAGTAATTAAAGCCTTCATTATTTACATACATAAAACACATTCGGCCGGTTTTAGCGTGACCAGCTTCAGGCGGTCTCATATAACCCATTCTGTGCTGGTCAACCACATGAACAGCACAGTGCTTTCACTAACTTTAATTCATAATTCAGTTCAGGTCAGATCATAATGCAAAGTTTCAGGTTTGTTTGCTGACGTGATGAGAAGGAAGCGTAATATGTTTCGGCTGTGTTTTGAGTGCTAAGTGCTAGCTAGTCAACTAGATAATCTCCCTAAATACCGCATTACTGATTGATGGACTATGGACACTACTAAGGGCTTTGTTATCCATTTTGAACACAACCATGTCTCCGGCATGGAAACTTTTACACCGTGCAGTTTTGATTACATACATTGTCGAAAATAAGCCGTTAAGGATCAACTCAGACAATGTTCAGAATGACAGATTTGATAAGATGTTTAAAACAGCATCACCCTACTGAATACGCAGAGTTTGACAAAGCAAACAAAGTCAAAGAGGCTAAAACTAAAGCTAGCAACAGTGCAGAGTCAGGCAGGATATACCGTGAAACTGGTAGAATCCTTAAAAACACAGTGATACAAATTTTTGGCCATACCGCCCAGCTCTAGAAGAAGGTAATACGAGTTTTTATGAACACCATATTCATAATGTTGGTGCTTGCCATGACACCTATAATGCAGTGATGTACAGACTGCTACAACCTCACTCACCAAAGAGAATTTACATAACGAGAGAACCAAAACGACAAAGCACAACAGTTCACATGACCATCGTAACCTTTTAAATACATCCATGTGTAGAATGAAAGAAAGTACACCTCTGTATCTCTCAGCCACCTGTGACTTCAAAACCTAAGACCCATGAAGGCAAATATATTTTATATTCAAGAACACTACAACACCAGCACACACACACATGATAGAACAGAATTGCTAGGCTACCACTTAGCACACATTAGAATGTTTTTTAAAGAAAGATCTCATAGTGACAGATATGCTCCTTTCTCAAACAGCTTAAGATGACTAAAAAGAACACACAGTCTAAATTCCCCAGCCCACAGCAGTGTATTCTTCTTATAAATAAACCTACTGCATCTAATACATTTATTCTACACACAACAAGTAGCCTACTACTAACAACCGTCTGCTCCTCAAAAAAACAAAACAAAAAAAACCATAGGATATCATTAAACTACAAGCACAGGATGCCCAACTGATTTACTTACACTCAAAACCAATGACATCTTTATATGTTCAACCATAACATACATGAAAATACAAAAACAAAACACCAGATCCAGTGATGGTAGGCTAAATATTTATATTGGTCATTAGCATGATAAATGTGTATATATACAATATTAATATAGGGATTATCACTTATCTAACCTGTACACCAATTGGTTAAACATCCTGTAACTAACCATGCTGATTACATTTCAAAAGTCATTACAATTAGTCCGGTCCGTATTAGTACCTAATTTTCAACATATCAAAAATTGCCGTAAATTATGGTGGAAAATAAGCATTTGGTCAATAACAAAAGTTCAACTCAATACTTTGTAACATAACCTTTGTTGGCAATGACAGAGGTCAAACGTTTCCTGTAAGTCTTCACCAGGTTTGCACACACTGTAGCTGGTATTTTGGCCCATTCCTCCATGCAGATCTCCTCTAGAGCAGTGATGTTTTGGGGCTGTCGCTGGCCAACCCAGACTTTCAACTCCCTCCACAAATTTTCTATGAGGTTGAGGTCTGGAGACTGGCTAGGCCACTCCAGGACCTTGAAATGCTTTTTACGGAGCCACTCCTTCGTTGCTCGAGTGGTGTGTTTGGGATCATTGTCATGCTGGAAGACCCAGCCACATTCCATCTTCAATGCTCTCACTGATGAAAGGAGGTTTTGGCTTAAAGTCTCACGATTCATGGCCCCGTTCATTCTTCCCTTAACACGGATCAGTCGTCCTGTCCCCTTTGCAGAAATACAGCCCCAAAGCATGATGTTTCCACCCCCATGCTTCA
>JAJAGP010007868.1:0-10843 GCA_025084515.1 Ancistrus triradiatus
GATTTTCATTAGAATTCTCCTGATCCATGGAGTCCATGATGCCTTGTGACAGGGTTCACAGGGCTTCTGGAGGAAACCCTGCCTCACAACATCACATACTCCTCATATTTACTGTAACAGTGGATATGGACATTTTAGACCTGCTATTTTTATACTTAATTGCCTGATACATAAAGGTCAAAGCACTAACTTAATTTGTGGACTCTCATGCTCCCAATGTTGATGACGGACGAAAGGAATTTGCCCTCTGTGTCACCTAATATTCATACCCAGATGAAACTGGAAGTCATAAGTAAGTCAGATTCTCTAAAGACTGAGGCTGAACCTGAAGTCAAATATAAATGGAGCCATTTCACTGAAGTCTCTAGGACTTTACACATATATATAATTAACTGTAAGAAACATTTTATTAGTACGGTGTCCTGCACAGTGATGCAACTGCAGATTTAATACCTAGATCACACTGAAAAATAGCATTTGTTAGCTGTTCCTGGTCTCTAATCATTCAATTTCATTGTAAAGTGTAATGTTAAAGTCCTTCAGAAATCTTAGGGGTCATTTTGCATTGTTGTGTCCATAATATTGTACTTTAAAACACATATTTTAGCCATGTACCCAGGTTTTCACTCAGTCCTGTTACCCTAACATATTTCCACTTCTGGAAAATTAGGGAACATACCACGTTACCAAGTCACATGTCCAATTGGAAGTTCTATCATCTGAAGACCATGGGAATACCAAAAGTAAGAGCTCTCTTATTTGTTCTGTGTAGTTGATAATATTGTAACTACAACTGAGAACCTTACGATCCTGTTACTAAAATATTTTAGATGCCATTTGTTTTTTGAGAAAAATAAAAAATTTTGGTAAATCATTAGAATTGTGGTCTATGTCCTAATGCTATTAGTATGGATGCCATGTGGCTACATTTTATGCATTTACTCATTCTGAGATGAAAACTCAGTAATGTACTCTTTATATGAGTAACTGTAATGGGAGAAACAATGTTAAAAAAAATAAAAAGTTGCCTGAGATTGACCAATACTCATTATGAATAGTTAAGTATGTGTGTTGTTAGATTCAGTGTTGAAAAACGACAGAAGACAATGACATTTTAAGAGTTAGAACAAGCTAATGGCACCCATTCAGCAAAATGATTCAATATTACATGGGTATTATGCCCAATTAAACGTTAGATGCTTTGTAGTTATCCATGTGAGAATAAGCTAATTAACCACAAAAACATTTAAACAACCTTTTCTGAAGCTGTCTATATGCAAAACGATGCATTTCACAAACAAGTGTCTCAGTGGCAGCTGGTGCTAAAAATTGAGGGGGACGCCAAGGAACTGAGAAAAAGTCTAAAAACAGAGCAACATACCATAAGGCTGCCTAAAAACTGGCCAGCAGAAATATTTGAACATAAATTGTGCCCTCCTTTCCTGTTGACCTGCAAATTTCTGTTTTTTCTGGTTAAAGTCTCAGTCAGCAGTCTTTTTAAGTCTCATACCTCCGTCATTACATCATTGTCCACGAAGCTTTGGTTTCAGCACAGAGAAAGCAAAACATTACTTTACTGCATCCAGATAGACATCTCCATTTGTCATAAGTGCTCGAGTAACCCCAGGTGTAAGCTCGTCCTCGTGTCTGCTGCTGAATTTGTGAATTAGGTCGGTCCGATCTAAGCTCGTTACCCTTTTTTCTTCAAGTGAACGCCTTGTAAAAGGTGTTTTTGTTAAACATAAAACTACATTTTATAGGTCACATGCTTGGCAAAAGTTTAAGGACTTGCATAGAGACTCATTTGGCTGGCACCTCGCCCACACAAAATATACACTACAGTATGTAATGCCACAGAAATTAAGCAAGTAGAAGTAATGATTGTTTTTTTAAAAGAAGTGCCATCATGACTACCAGCTGCGTAATATGACTAAATAGTTTCATCTTTATGTTGCAATACATAAACTTATTGTCAACATTTGTATTACTTATTTTATATTATTTAACATGCAACTTTATGCCCAGCACCGCACAACTCCACACAGGCACAGTCCGGGGTTGGGATTTTACATTTACAGCATTTAGCAGACGCCCTTATCCAGAGCGACTTACAATTGGTACAGTCTTACAATCCAAGCAATTGTGGGTTAAGGGTCTTGCTCAAGGACCCAACAGTGGCAGCTTGGCAGAGGTGGGATTTGAACCCTGGTTTTTCTGGTTCAGAGTCCAGTACCTTAACCACTAGGCTACCACAGTCCCAAAAAACAAGCCTTATGTTTTACATTTACAGCATTTAGCAGACGCCCTTATCCAGAGCGACTTACAATTGGTAACAGTCTTACAATCAAAGCAATTATTGGTTAAAGGGCCTTGCTCAAGGACCCCAACAGTGGGCAAAGCTTGGCAGAGGTGGGATTTGAACCCTGGGGACCTTCTGGTCCATAGTCTAGTACCTTTCCCGCTAGGCTACCACAGGGATCGAACTGGGGATCTCTGCACCACTCTCTGTCGCCACACCACCTAGTATAACCGATCCTTCATTTCAATCCACACCACTCACAGACCATCCCTATACTAACAGAAAATTAAGCTGTACAGACCATGCAAATAGCAATCCAGTGCTTTATGGACTACAAAAGCATGACAAACAGTGGGAAGGGATTATGTGCTCATGACCCCTCCCACAAACAACAGGTATGGGTCACGTCCATAACAGGTTCTGACCATATCATATATATGGGCTGCAACTAATGATTCTTTTGGTAAGTCGGGACTAATCTAATTTTTGCAATTAGTCAACGATTATTTTTGTCAGGCCCCCCTCATCTCTGCTTTCCACTTGAGCGCGGCTCTTGTTCCAGTTTGATATCTACCTGGACTGTCCTACTACCTCAAGTCTGCATACCTGTGAAAGTCACCCTGCTGGCCAGTCTCTGCCTTAACAGAAGATCCCAAAGGACACGTACTCTCTCACTCTCTCACGGCACTTTACAGAAGCCAATTAACTTGACACGTCTTTGGGGTGTGGGAGGAAAGAGTACCTGTATTAAATGGACTCGGGGAGAACATGCAAACTCCAATTAAACCATAACAGGTTAAATATCGTACAACTGAGTTACTTATGTGTTCAAACACAGAGACTAACTAGCTGTCATTAGGTGGAAGAGGTTTACTATTTAGAATGAATGCTGGTATCAACACAAGCAAAAAATAGAGAAGACAAGACAGGCAAACGTTAGACTAACGTTATTCCTATAAATCGCAGGTTAACTATTGCACTTAAAGTGTTGGCTAACATCTAAAATGGCGTTCTCTCAGCAAGTACCATCCATTAGACCTTGGTTTTCGACAGGTGCAGTGAACTTGTTTCATTGTTTTATTCTTTGAAAAGCTCCCATACTTGTGAAACACCAGGTCTCTCACATTATTGCCTCATAGTCATCACGCTTTCTCTGCCGTGCCTGTCGCTTGTCAAGACTCTGGCAGGGGACACAAATCGGTCACCATTCAATGTGTTCTTCTTCATTAGTACAGAATGCAGTAATGGCAGACAATGGAAGCGATACTGCCCCCAGAAGTTCCTGTAGTGCATTGCAGTTCCAAATTAATGACGTGTCGACAATTTTTTAGAATCTACGTTGTCCTTGTAGAAGCTACTTAGCAATGCTATATGGGATAAAGTAGTGCATACTGGGTATTGACTAAATAGCCAAGATAATGCAGTTTTTCTCATAAGATGATTTATTTAATACCAACACTGACCACCACATATTGATTTTCTGTTTTCATTAGTCTTTAAGGTGGGTAAAACCTTACCTGTGTACAGCTGTGTACAGAGCATTGACTCAGCCCCTCCTTATCCCACACTCTCCCCATCCCTCCCTTTCTCTCGCTCGGTCTCTCTCTATCTCTCTCCGACTGCCTCTCTGACTTTCCACCACAAATAGAAAGTAGTTCTCAAACAGAAACTAATCTGTAACTTTCCCGCTACCCCAGCTGCCGAGCATACGTAATTCATCTGAGTGGTAAGACTTGCTCATCATCATCAGCCAAACACGTGCTCAGCATTAAGACTGCTCATGCTGACACCACATGTGTTTAATAAAACTTTCTGCACCAGAGACTGTACTGTTACGTGTCATTGAAACTGCTGTACCACAACAGCTAATGTATCTGGCAAGGTAAGACGCACATTAAGCAGGTTAATAACCTTAATAATAAGGATAATAACCTTATGGGACCACGGACATAATGTGAACGGACGTTGTCGGAATAGACATTTTGCATCGCATTCCTGTACTTCCTTGGGAAATAACTAGTCTATACTGAGCAACATATACCGCGTTTATTCCCACAAACACCTTAATGACATTCTTAAAGGCTTTAACATTAGATTAAAACAGCCGAATCCTGTTGCTTTTCCACACTCTCTATCAAAACTCTTACCATCTCAGTTGTGTGTAGTTAGGAAAACAAAACACTAAAATATCCACCGACACAGCTTACATCACTTTTTCATACACACACACAAAAAATAAAATCACACCAGACCACACGAAGCCCTTTTCAGGTGGGATTAGATGCACAGGATGCTGATGGCTGATGTAAGTATTACTAGAATATCTCTAGGCATGTGTCCAACCAGTCATTTTTTGGACTGTCAATTTCCGTGTCTGGAAGGATTATGACGTCTTTGAACATAGTAAGATATAATGCATGTCCTGTCCAGTAAATTCCATCATGACGTATGGGTAAAACACCTAGGTGCTCCTTAAGTATGGAGACACTTCAGGAACTGTTTCTTCAAACGCCCACGCTAAACTGAATTCCCATCCAACAATATGGACAATTTTCAGAAAGACTTTGAAATGTGAATTACCAAAATGTAGAATATCTCGTAAACGTTCTTGATCCTGATCAAAGTATTTTAATATTACCTTCCAATTCTATACTGTTCAAGAAAATACATACAAAACAGGTAATGGCAATAAACAGTTCTGCTTATACTCTTTGCACAAACTGTGCGGCAGCAGATTCTAACACGCTCGGTCACTGGGCGCACCAGAAAACAGCTTGCACATTTTGTGTATTATGAAAAATAGCTAATAAAATTTGAGTTTTACATAAGGTACTGCTCTTGCAGTCACAAGCCTGTTTGTCATGATGAAGTGGGGTCAAGAATATAAATTGGTTGTGATGCAGAAAACAAAAAGACAAGGACAAGACATGGATGAAAATGATTTGGTAGCTTGCTCGCCCAAACCCATGGGGGTACTGGGTTTCAAGTCCCAGCAGTAACTCTTGGCTGGGTCCGGGGCATCACACACACAGGAATAGCCCAGGTCCTGAAAATGAAAGAGGGAAGGCCGAAATAGGGGATCATCTCCCAGTGCTACAACAGTGACTTCCAGGGCATTGCGATGGTTTGGATTCCATCCAGGGATTCCCATGCTGTGTCCAAGTAGGGGCTCAACACAGCTATGCTATTTATTTTCGGGGGCAATATTTATTTTTGGTTTGGATACACACTACATCGATTGTCAGTTCAAAACACCCATTTTTTGGAAGGGAAGAAGGAAAAAAACATATTTTTTTTAAAACGGGGTGTTAAATTACAATCATCCGCTCCTGCAGATGTCGCAGCACAGCGTTTTGACTCAATTTGTCTGCTGAATTACAATGTGATGTGATTGCATTGAGACTACCGTATTTTTCGGGACCATAAGCCACACTTAAAATCCTTTAACTTTCTCAAAAATCGACAGTGCGCCTTAAAATGCGGTGCGTCTAATGTATGAATTAATTCTGGTTGTGCTTTCTGACCTAGAACCGATTGTAGATGGTACACGGCGCTCATAAATCTGTCAAAATGTTTTAGCACGGTCTTGGTAGGTTACGAAGCTTACGGCCACCGTAGTCAGGAACATCGCGGAGTAATACGGTATGTGCTTCAGTCACGCAGTACAACATGGACATAGAGCAGCTGCGAGAGAAGGCAAGGGCAGGCAAGGGGAGTCAACCCCAACCCCAACCCCATGGATTAAGTGGATGCAACATTAAGGTAAGGTCAGCATAATGTACATTAAAATGATTAAACTAAACAGTGCTTCTCACTAATACTCAGACAGTGAGTAAGGCATCACAGGAGTTGATTATGTAACCAAAACAGCAGTGTTTTATTTCACTTATACAACAGTACATGGATAATCATTTATATTTGATCATCCACATATTTCGTTATTTACAAATATATTTTACGTCATATTAACAAACCCCAACCCCCACCACAAACTATCAGGCAATGTGTGGAAGATAAAGTGAATTACCTGTTGCTATAGAAACAGTAAATAAGTCATAGATTATAACAAGGGCTTTAATATGAACCTTTGATCTTCCCTCCAGCTGGCTCTACTACAGACTACTGGATTTAGACCTGACACTGACACAATGGCTATTGTTCCAAGAAGAAAACTTAATTGAATTAAGGGAAAATCAAATTCTAATTCATGCATTCACTACTGAAACACTGTATTATTGGTATCAGACATGACCAAGAAATAGCTTGATGCCATAAACTTGAGGCATAAATTTCTAAAGCAGATGGTCAAGTTTTTCATTGAAAATATTTGCAAAACAATACTACATTCTGTAATTTAAAAAAGGGTATTGTTAATATACCATTAATCTTTACTCTAATTCCCTTGTATATAAACTTGCGCAAGACAAGTTTCATGACTAACTCAATGCGAATAAATGTTTTCATCTGATATTCAAAATGTTATAATCAGGATTCTACAACTTTATACAAGGTACACGGGCGGTCCTTGTATCAGGGCGGTAATAAAATTACTTCAGGACAAAACACAGTAGGTAATTCTGACAGTGATTTTGTCCAAGACAGGAGAAAAACGCAACATGGCCAATCTGGATGGAAATAAAAACACTCAGTGGCTCCTGTAAAAAAGGAAATTACCCCATGACCTTATGTAATTTTAGTCCCATGTGGATAGGGCTTCAGAAGCATTTTCACTTGTGGTCTCAGACTTCTGGTCACCAGTGTAGCGAAACAAAGCTATTTTGTTTTTCAGGATTTGCTGTGCTTGCACAATTTTGAACCAACTGAAACAAAATTTTAAAAGTAACAGTTGTACACATGATTTGACTGCCATGGATGGTGTGTTTTGTTTGTTTGATGTAACAGCTTTCCAAAGCCCGTTCTATTGATAAAAAGCCTATTGATAGAAAGGACTGTGTCCGTTTCAGCAGCAATACATAAGTAAACTAACAAACTAAAACAATGAAATTAAATCATAAAAGTAAATAAAAGTCAATACTTTTTGGGCCTTATCAACCTGGCCTAATGGAAACATGACTTTACCCCATAATCACTACACTCACATTTACAGCATTTAGCAGACACCCTTATCCAGAGCGACTTACAATTGGTACAGTCTTACAATCCAAGCAATTGTGGATTAAGGGTCTTGCTCAAGGACCCAACAGTGGCAGCTTGGCAGAGGTGGGATTTGAACCCTGGACCTTCTGGTCCATAGTCCAGTACCTTACGTTTAGGAACACTAAATACTTCTATAGCCCTGACAAGATCCAGTAAAACCATACAGAGTGAAATAGCATGTGGGGCCATACAGAATGTATCTATCATGATTAAAACACATAACTAAACCACCAAAACTGAAACATAATCCATAACCTATGAGATCAGGGGATTTCCAGATTGAACTGAATCTACAACCATGAGACCATAAGTGTTGTTTCCCTGGTTCCCTCTTCTGCACAGTGTAGCGTTTCTCCTTACTCAACACACCTGAAGTCTTCAGCTTCGTAACATAACATATATTATTTAAAATTAACAGATGTGATCATATCATATGTAAGCCCATTTGTCATTATGACCAACCTTATTGAATTACTGCAGTGAGAAGCTATGTCAATTGTGACATAATGTGCCTTTATTCTGAAGTACTTTCTCATTGCTTTTTTATACTATGTCATTGCTGAGATCTTGCACTTCTGGGATACATAATCAATGCTAGATGCAGTAAGACATCAAATTATTGAATGAACATGGTTCAACATACATCCCCTATTATCAATACCCTGTTATCCTAATGTACCATGTTCTGAAAAATGGTTCAGATAGCAAATATTAGCTGGACGGGAAGCAATATATCCATTGTTATCTAAGGGAAAATCCTTAACTTGGTTAATCCCTAACTTGCTCCACCTGCTTGCACAGATGTAATTGCAATATAGTGGCGCAGAGTACATTCTGATTGTTCCTTCCACTTGCCTGTTATCTGCAGATTGGACAAGACACCTTTTTAACATGAAGGGTCTCATTCATAGCATACAGCACCTGTGCGCAAGGGCACGTTCTCTACTGTCTCCTGGCTGGCAGCCATTTCTTCTAGTGCTAAAGGTCACAATCTACACTCACCAGTCAATTTATTGAGTCCACCTGTTTGTTAATGTAAATCTAACCAGCCAATCACACTTCAGCAACTCAATGCATTTAGGCATGTAGACATGGTCAAGGCGACCTTCTTTAGTTCAAACCGAGCATCAGAATAGGGAAGAAAGGTGATTTAAGTTGACTTTGAACATGGCATGGTTGTTGGGCTGGTCGAAGTATTTCAGAAACTGCTGATCTACTGGGATATTCATGCTCAGCCATTGCTAGGTTTTACAGAGATTGGTCTAAAACAGAGAGAATATAAAGTAAGCAGAAGTCCAAGGTATGCAGAAGAACAACGCTGTATGCACAACATGTCAAATCTTGAAGCAGATGGGCTACCGCAGCAGAAGACCACACCAGGTTCCACTCCTGTCAGCTAAGAACAGGCAACTGAATCTACAATTTGCATGATCTCCCCAAAATTAGACAACAGAAGATTAAAAACATGTTGCCAGGTCTGATGAGTCATATAGAAAATAAAACAAATTAAAGCATGCATCAACCCTGCCTTGCATCAATGGCTCATGCTGGTGAGGTAATGGTGTGCGGGATATTTTCTTGGTACATGTTAAGCCCCTTAATACCAGTTGAGCATTGTTTAAACACCACAGCCTACCTGAGCATTGGTGCTGACCATGTCCTTCCCTTCACAACCACAGTGTACCATCTTCTGATGGGTACTTCCGGCAGGATAACGTGTCATATCACAACATTCAAATCACCTTAAACTGGATTCTTGAACATGGCCTCCACAGTCACCAGATCTCAACCCATCAGAGCACCTTTGGGATGTGGTGGAACGGGAGATTTGCATCACGGATGTGCAGCCGACAAATCTGCAGCAACTGCTTTATGCTTTCATGTCTGTACATACCAAAGTCTCTGAGAAATGGCTCCAGCACTTTGTTGAATCCACCCCACGAAGAATTAAGACTGTTTTTCAGGCAAAAGGTAAGAGTATATCTGCTAAATGACTAAATGTAAATGAATAAAAATGTAAGGTAAGAAGCCACTTGGAACACCCTCTACTCCCATTAGCAAGATAAGTTTATGCACACCTATGTTGCCCAGATAGCAGACAGTTGTGGACCAAATATGGCTCAGTTTACGCACTGATGACTCAGTTATGGCAATGGCAAGTGCTAATCAAATTTGGCCCAAATGTTGAATGCCACAACACACTTTCATCATGGCATTCAGAGTCTGGGACACGTGGCCCACATGTAATCTACCGTAGCTAATGTGGGCCAAATGTGGCCCACCGTTCTGGCTGCCGGTGCAGTTTTGCCTGTGTACTGGCAGAGATTCAGTTCCAGTCATCACCGTCATTCCACAGCAGTATGTGGGCCAAGGGAAAAGGTAAGTGTGGCCCAGAACTGTGCCATCACTCATTTGCAATTGGGAGGTGTTGACATAGGCCTATCTGGTCAAGAAAAGCAAACAAACTTTTGAAATGGAATTAACGCACAGCGCCCCCTATGCTGAATGTACAGAAATTGTTGGTGATAACCAACCTGTGACAACCAGCCCAGTCTCCCCTACCACGTAATTATTACATAACTATGACAAACCCATTTCATTCATAACAGCTAAAACGTGTACGTCCTGGATTTGTACGTTATAGAAGCTTCCACATATTCCAGCTTGTGTGTCGGACGAGGACAAGTGCTGAAACATGCCGAAGGAGCAGGAAACACCGATAGCATCAGCAATCCTCTCTTAACATGTTCCAACACATCGGAACCTGATGAGAGGCTTGTTATTGAGTTCCACAGCCAAACTGACACCCACACTGCAGTGCTTAATCAACAATAACGTTGAATTAACACCTACAGGCTCCAGACCGAGACGAAATCATACAGGAACAGGGCACTGGACTGAACCCAAATTCAGTTCCTCCAGAGTTGTGAATGTTGTTGCGTTTTCTGTTTTATAAACTCACAACACAAACAAAAACAGCCAGCTCATGTCCGGTCAGGCGCAAAGGAAATCTCGTGGCCTGCTTTCTTTACTGAACATGGTCACTTTTATAAGATTTTACCTGCATTGACGGTGTCGCTGAGATCGTACTGGGCAGAAGCGGAGGGAAATTCCTTAAGTTTGCGGGCGCTGAGGTTGAGCCAACCCGTGCCCGCCGCTTCCTCCAGCGCCCGCTCCACGCCGCGGCTCGCTCCCGCCACTCTGCGCGCCCCCGCGCCGCACACCGCCTCCATCATCAGCTCACCGGCGCAAATCTATAAGTACGCGGCTCCGCAAACCCGCTTATATGCGTAAATATTTCAGAGAAGTACAGCGCGCATAGAGGCGGTGCTACTCGGTCCGGCACACGACTGCGCACTGTTTTCCACTAAGCAACGGTGCTCAGAG
>JAJAGP010007869.1:0-10837 GCA_025084515.1 Ancistrus triradiatus
TTTTATCTACAAAAATCTTCGTAAGTCCGCCATGTTTTCTGCCCTCGCATCTGGGAAAATTCTGGTATCACGTGACAACGATAGAAATGAATAGACCAATAAAACGTAACAGTGTCACAAATGTAGGCGCCTTTTTGTGAAATGGATACGTTTTGCCATGTGGACCAACGTAACTATTTCACATTCTGGAGTGAGACTGAGTTGCTCACGTTCACTTCCGGCACAGTACGGCAGTGAATCAGTCGATACATCACAGGAACCGAATCGTAAACCGAACCCGTTCTAGAGTCAGACCAATTCTGCCAAACAGAGCTGACTGTTATATGGATCTGCTGGTTGAAAAGCGGATACGGATCGGAGTCGCCTGCTTTCTGGGAAGTTTTATTCCGAGTGTTCCACTTTATTTTATTTTACGTGTGTACGCATGTTAATATCTATGCAGGTGCAACCCAACAAGCACAAAATGTAGCTGCTTATCAGGGACTGAAGATGAAACACAAAATCAACAGGTAAGGTATAATATCTTTACATGCAGTCGTGATGTTGTTTAGCTACCCTACCTAATTAAATAATACTCAGTGGTAATGTCATATATGTAAGTAGCTAGTGAAATTTCCTAAGAGAGAAAAAAGTTTAGTCATTCCAACATTATTTCATATTATCTTTTTGAAAGCAACACCTACATACGAGTCTCCCAATTTGTTCAGTGTTGGATGTGTTCAAATTTGACCTGTATTATAGCCAACTGAAAAAGGCTGAGGGCCACAGAGGCTGAAGAGATGGCCCTCATTCAAAAGACTGGATGACCTGTTGCTGAAGGCATCCCTGGAAGCTCATCTGACCCAGCCACCCCCAGGACCCAGTAGCCTACATTTACAGCATTTAGCAGACACCCTTATCCAAGCAACTTACAATTGATACAACCTTACAATCCAAGCAATTGTCGGTTAAGGGTCTTGCTCATTTACCCAACAATGGCAGCTTGGCAGAGGTGGGATTTGAACCCTGGACCTTCTGGTCCCTACCCACTTCCAGTACCTTACCCACTAGGATAGTCATTCAAATTAAGGATATATTTACTCTTGGTGTAATCTGGTGGATCCATAACAGACCTCCATGCAAGTGCAAATACTTTCAATACTCCACAGAAAATTGTTAATTTTTATTGCAGGAAGGTAATGAGGAAGCCTTGACACTTTAAAAATCACATCTACCAGTTGATCATACAGAGTGCTGCTGAAAATTACAATGGGGAAGAGGGTCCATCCACCTCCACAGCACAATGTACCTCAGTAAGATGTTGGTCAGAATTGGCCCATGACTTAGACCTGGCACTGTGATATTCAATGTCATTTTTTTGTGTTCCTGTAGCTCCCCATAAAAGGTGTACTTTTAGAAGCAAATTGAAAAATCTAATTTAGAAATGGATCACACAAAGCTGCAGATATAAAAGACAATAATGGAAATACAGCTGCTGGAACATCAGTTAAAAGTGGATGAGGTGCCCATGGGTCCTTCATTTTACTTGTTTGAAGAACAAGATATTAACCTCTGTACTGCATTTGTACTTGCAGGAAATAAAGAATACTTCATAAAAAGACAGGCATATTGTTTTTATTTGACACTGGGGAGGTGATAGGCTAATCAGTAATGATGGTAGCAGATTGTGTCTCTCACTGCTCTTCCATCTCCTGCATCAGCGATGTGGTCAGGATTTATTTCAGGATTGGTTACTGGATGAGTGGGACATTGTCTGATCACCAGTCAGTGAGATCCCCAATGGTCATCTCTACCCTGGCTCATGTCCTGCAGTGAGCCAAGTTATAACATTGCTGTGGGCCAGGCTCAGGATTAGGGTAAGGGGTCAGCAAATAGAGCTGGCAGGGGAACCTTCTGTCTGTAATTACCAAACTCTCCTATGATAGATAATACAAGGATACATGTAACAGATAATAGACACCCAAGCTTTTACGCTGAACTCGCGTTCCATTGTGTTGTCGTTGGCTGCGCCTTCAGCCTATCAGAGTGCTTCGTGGGCGGGGACGTTGGAGAATTGGTGTGTGCGCGGGAGAGTGAGAGTGTGGCGATTGAAACGCATTAACCTTAGTTCGGAAGTTTTGCGTTGATATACGTTACTGATCTCTGATTAACTTCAAATAAGGACTCAGAGGCAGTTCAGTTGGTGGCTGTTGGAGTCGAGCACTCGTCGTTTCTTCCAGTATACGGTAGCGCGTTCGGCGCCGTGTTAAACTTCTGCACGTGGGATGTATGAACGCTAGTGGACAGCGACACCTGACGTGAGTCGTCAGTCTAAGGATAAAGATTGTGATAATCAGTACTACTGTGAGTGAGACCTGGATGAAGATTATTCTGTGTTGTGGAGGGACAGTTAATGCTTGGTGTATCGTTTAATCCTTCCATCACGTCGAGGTGGTTCAGCTTTGCAACCGGTTTTCCCGCCTAAAGTGCGTGCGCGCGTGGCGGCTTCTGGCGAAGCGTAGCTGTACGGGCCCCAGGCGTGCCAAACTACGGGCCGTCTTCGTCCCTGACCAGCGGCTAGGGAGCCCTCTGCTTCTCCGTGGACCCTGGGTGTGGTGTATCTCTGCTTCGGAGCCGGCGTTCCTGTGGATCCCGAGTGCAGCGTGGCCCAGGTTCAAGTGGTGTAGAGCTGCAGGCTGGAACCCTCAACCACCTTCGGCGAGAAAGTCTCAGCGCGTGGCATCTCTTGTGCGTCTGTCAAGGGCAGTGACTTCACCGCCACAGGGATTCGTTCTACCGACGGCTAAAGTAAGGTACCCTGCCAATCAGACATCTTCCCGAGACAGTTTTCATGTTAACTCTATTGGAAAAGGTTTAAAGGTTTGAAACATTCAGTGAAATTTTGTGGGAGTGTATTGTTGTTTGCAAAATAATAGTTTTTTTTTGGTGTTTTACTGTAAATTGTACATTTTGTTTATGTGTGAATCTTGAAGGACTTCTGTTGTTGCACCTACACACACACACACACACACACACACACACATACATATACACATATACATACACCCTCTTCCACACCCGGACTTGAAAAGGACTTACCAACAAAACCATCTTACACACATTCTCACCATCCCTGGTTGCAAAGCAAGCCTTTGTAACTAAAAGGTTTAAAGCCTTACAGCGAAATTCAAGGTTAAAAATAAATAGCTTAATTTGTTTCACCTCTGACCCTTGTTTATGCGTGTTACGTGTTTACCTAGGAGTAGGGGCGTCTCACCTGTCTTGCTAGGTCTGGGGAGGGTGGGTCCAAACTGAGTAATCATTGCATATTCAGCTCTCAGGTTACACTTCAGGTTTTCCCCGTGACTCTCCTAATTCCTGAAGCCCACCTCGCCACACCTTGAGCATTCGCCTATGTTGCAGCAAGATAGGCACCTACATACTTACCAAGGTGAGTACTGAGACTAAAAGTATCGGGGGTGGGGACCTAGATCCTGTCACTTCCTCGGTCTTCCTAGGTAAAGCGCTACGTTTATCCCCTGCTAGGCGAGGCCCAAAACCCTCGCTCACATACAGTTTAAATGATCAGTGGCAAATAGAACTAAATATTGATTGAGAGGATATGGTTATATGTACTGTATGTATTCACCATGGGCAAATCTAGCACTCACTGTACACTCATGAAAACTTTACAAGTCATGCACAGACCCAGGCCACTTTGCTTCCATGTTGCTGATGATGTGGGCTGTATCACATATGATCTTCACACTGCAGAACAGTAATTACCTGCAGTGGCTGTATTGTGATTTGTATTTCATTTGTAATCCAAAATTGATATTATTTAGGCCTACCTGCACATTAATGTTGTGGGAAAATGTCCTATTCACTTAATCTCCTTCATTTAGCAAAGAGTGTCATCTATGCAGCCAATCACACTTGGAAACCCTAAAATCATATTAATATTAAAATCATATTAACTGATTCAAGTCTCAAAGCTTCACACTAAATAAAGGACTTGTTGCTTAGCAGTGTTGCCAACTTAGCGACTCTGTCGCTATATTTAGCAACTTTTCAGACCCTCTAGTGACTTTTTTTTTTTTTTAAAGCGACTAGCGACAAATCTAGCGACTTTTTGTTGTGTTATTGGAGACTTTTGGAGACTCTGAGATGAACACACATGCTGCTCGCTGAGGACAGTAAGAAGAGCATGTGTGTTCATCTCAGAGTCTCCAAAAGTCTGCCGTGAGCCCTGCCCCACAAC
The DNA here is from genome assembly GCA_025084515.1 of Ancistrus triradiatus. Classification (NCBI taxonomy): domain Eukaryota; kingdom Metazoa; phylum Chordata; class Actinopteri; order Siluriformes; family Loricariidae; genus Ancistrus; species Ancistrus triradiatus. The sequence continues at coordinate 4,241 of JAJAGP010007869.1, forward strand.
ACTCACAGTGCAGTCTCACAGTCAGAGCAGACCCACACCGCTCCACATCCACACTGCAAATGAACTGCGCATGCCCAAAGCCGCTGCTGACTGACCCCGGCCCGTATTTACAGAGCGGGATGTAAATATAAATGCGTCTTCAGTGTGACACGAAAAGAAATCCCTGTATTTAACTCACACAGTGTCAGTCAGTCACTCAGATCATTCACCGCATAGCCTGTCACTCACCTCGTCCACAGTGTGTGCCTCTTTGTGAAAAGCTAAACATCCAGCTAGCTAGATAATATGGTTCACAAAGTGCTGAAGGAGGAATATGGCTCAACTCAAATGCTGAAGTTGAGAGACTATTCAGAGTGTGGTAAAAACCAAACTAAGAAATCGAATGTCCTTGGAGACCCTTAACTCAATCCTGTATATCCGATATGGTCTCAGGTTGTCTGCTGAGGCTTGCTATGAGCACAAGCTGCCTGATAATGTGTAGCAGCTTTTTGGCACATCAGCTGCTTATTCATTTAAGTCTGCTCCCTTAGCTGAGCCTGCCTTAGAAGACCAAAATGAGATGACCTACTCTTTCTGTGAGCCAGAACAATTTGTGTATAATAGGTTTGAAACTAAAGAAAACTTAAGAAAACATAAAAAAAAAACCACACACAAAAAAAGAAAGAAAACGAAAAAACTAAGTAACTCTGCCAAAGTGTCTCTTTTAAGGTCATTTTGCCGGGCCCAAGCCCGGATAAAGGAGGAGGGTTGAACGTAGAATAGCAATTCCTGCTAACTTTTACTCTTATGCTAACATTTAACAACACAGCAAAAAACTGATTTATATAGTTTATGTAAAAATAATTTATACAAAGCATTAAAGTCATAAAGTTATTTTGAGAAATGACTGCCTATTTCAAAGGCAGCAGAAGTTGTTCATTTGTTCAGAGTTCATTTGTAGTTCTAACATATTTAGGGTGTTTTTTACTCACTTTTTTCATTCCCACAACGTTATTCCTTTACAGCTTCAAAAACATGTATTATGCAAATTAGGCAATGACTTTATTTAGCGACTTCTAGCGACTTTTAGGACAGTCAATAGCTACTTTGCTTACTGAGGAGTTGGCAACACTGTTGCTTAGACTGATACCTGAAATTCTGTGGGATTCTTCTTTGATCAGGTTTGTGGCTCTGTGACTTTGGAACACCACAAATGTTTGTAATAACCGTTTTAATGCAAGAGTGTGACAGCCCGACAGACGGCTGCTTTAGAATATTGTAGCGACGAACAAAAACAGACCCCTTAACCCATAATCCGTAGTCACAGTCGGCAGAGCCACCAGTGAAGGGCCCAGTCTACAAATTCCTATCCAGGTAAATCATTTAGCCATCATGTGCGTTGTCGATACAGGAGCTGAAGCCACTGTGATGTCCAGTGAAGTGTACAAGCAGCTCAACTTAGAAAGTCAGCCAGAGAGTAAGAGAGCCTGTTTGCAAAACGCAGAGTCTGGAAAGACAATGGGTGTATTTGATGGTTATAAAGTGACACTGAAGGTTGGCAGTAAAGAGTGGGACTGGATCGTGTACATAGCCCCCATTCAGGACCCTCTTCTCCTGGGACTGGACTTCATGATTAAAACTAATGTGACCATACAAAGAGGGCCCAAAGTCTTCATTGGAAATGAGCTCGTGCCCAGCTATGTTGGAGGTGGACCTGAGGGAGGCTATGCGATATCTCGGGTGTTGTTAACAAGACCCTTCCTCCGCAGAGTGAGTGTGATACCTGGGGCTTCGTTGAACATCCACAACTGGAGAGAACAGCGGTCCTGGAGCCGGTTGGCCTTGCTGATGGTGTTTCCTCGGGAAGTGTCCTTGTAAACATGGAGCCAAAGGTGCCTGTCCAGCTATGCAATATATCTGCTGTTAGCACACACCTTGCCAAGGGCACTTGTCTGGAAATTCTCATTGAAACACTTCCCTTACCAGAGATGTGCCCTAAAGATTTCCGCAAGTTCCAGAACCAAGATCGAGATAGCCTGAAGGCTACAAAGAGTTCCGGCCAAAGCAATCATCCTGGTGAAGAAATATTTTTACGACAGGTACGCCGGTGCAACAAATATAATGATGTTCTAGGTCTACCAGCCCACCTACAAGAACTATTCACAGCAGCTGGCAGTGGCCTCAGTAAAGAGCAAGAGGATAAGCTCCTACTACTTCTCTTAAAGTACCAGTCTGTTTGCTACTGGTGACAGTGACCTAGGTCACTTCAACACGGTAACCCATCGTATTGAACACCTCAAGGGAATGTTGAGCTCAGGTGTTGTCGTACCTTCCATCTCAGAGTGGGCATCGCCTGTGGTCCTGGTTAGAAAAAAAGACGGTGGGGTTAGATGGTGTATCAATTATCAAAAGCTCAATGAACTCACCCTGAAAGATGCTTACCCACTTCCTAACATCGAAGAATGCCTTGACACCTTGCAAGGTGCTACTGTGTTTTCCACCCTGGATCTACAAAGTCGATACTGGCAGATTGAAGTACACAAGGAGGACCGTTGTAAGACTGCCTTCGTTACCAAATATGGCCTTTATGAGTACACACGGATGCCATTTGTCTTGTGCAACGCACCAAGCACTTGCCAGAGGGCTATGGAGGTGGTGCTCCGTGGAGTGTTGTGGCGAAACCTTCTTATTTACCTTGACAATGTAATTGTACTGGGAACAGACATCGATGACAGCCTAAAAAACCTGGAGGTGGTCTTCGAACGCATGAGTCAATATGGACTGAAGCTGAAGCCATCTAAATGCCATCTGCTAAAGGAGGAGGTTCTGTTCTTAGGCCACGTCATCAGCGGTGAGGGAATTCGTCCAAATTCCAAGCTAATCCAGGACATCACCAACTGGGACTGCCCCAAAAGCCTTTCAGAGCTTCAAGCTTTTCTGGGGTTATGTAACTACTACCGCCGGTTCGTTAAATCATTCTCCAAAACTTGTAGCCCACTGCATGAGCTCCAGAATAAAGGCACAGAGTTTCGCTGGGGAGAGGCACAGAAGGCAGCTTTTAGTGAGCTAAAAAAACATCTGACAACAGCTCCCATACTCAGCTACCCCACCTCTCAAGGTACCTTCATCCTGGACACAGATGCATCAAATTGCAGCATAGGGGCAGTTCTTTCACAGTTTCAGCATGGGGAGGAAAAGGTTATAGCCTATGCCAGCTCTCACCTGCAGAAAACCCAAAGACGTTACTGTGTAACAAGACGTGAATTGCTTGCAGTGGTGAAATTTACAAGACAGTTCAGACACTACTTACTGTGCCGCAGATTTCTTATTCGAACTGACCATAACAGTCTGTCTTGGCTGTTCCGTTTCAAACACCCAGAAGGGCAGCTGGCAAGGTGGTTAGAGGAGTTAGGCCAGTACGACTTCCAGATTGAGCATCGTCCCGGAGTGCAACACAGTAATGCGGATGCGTTGTCCAGAAAGGTGGCTCTGTCACAGTGTGACTGCTACCAAGCCGGAAGTGACTTATCTGCACTGCCCTGTGGTGGATGTGCACACTGCCAGAGACTACAAGATCAATGGGCCAGATTCGAAGCTGATGTGGATGATGTGGTACCACTTGCCATAAGACATGTGACAAAGGGCCAAGAGATCCAGGCAGTTGTCGGCTCAGTCTCACCAGAAAATGCCCCATGCTCATCCTCAGGCCCCCAGAACCCTGATGTTGAGGAGTTCACGGAAGTTAACTGGATGTCTCAATACACTAAGCAAGAGCTAGAAAAGGAGCAAAGACAGGATCCATGCTTGGGTCTTCTCCACCAGTGGATGGACATGGGAGAGATCCCTGAACGAGAGCAAGTCGCCCTTAGAAGCCCAGCCACCAGGAAGTATTGGCTGTGTTGGCCTCAGGTAGAGCGGCACGGAGGAGTCCTCTATTACAGATGGGAGAGTGACACTGGGGTCCCCCCTCAACTTCGTCTGCTGGTGCCTAGGTCCTTCGTAAAGGAGTTGATGGACTTGTGTCACAGCTCACCTCTGTCCGGTCACCTTGGTGTTGGTAAAACACTACACAGAGTGTTGGGATGGGGAGAGATGTTAGGCTCTTCATCCAAAAATGCCCTCAGTGACAAGCAAGTAAGGCTGTAGACCCAACAGGGAGAGCTCCTTTGCAGATGTACCAGGCTGGTGCACCCATGGACAGGCTGCATCTGGATGTTGTGGGCCCCTTTCCCATCTCCACTTCAGGCAATAAGTACATACTGGTAATAATAGACCAGTTCACACGTTGGGTGGAGGCATTCGCCATACCGGACCAGACTGCAGAGACTACTGTTCAAAAGCTTGTGTTCGAGTTTGTGGCACGATTTGGCTCACTTTTGGAAATTCACACAGATCAAGGCAGAAACTTTGAGAGTGATCTCTTTACCCAAGTGTGCCATCTGCTTAAAGTAACAAAGACCCAAACCACACCTTACCATCCATCCTCGAACGGCCAGGTAGAAAGGTTCAACAGAACCCTGCTCCAAATGATAAGATGCTATGTAGACAAAAACCAACGAGACTGGGATGAGTACCTCCCACTATTAACAGCAGCCTACCGAAGTTCACCACATGCTTGCACAGGGTTCACCCCAAACCGAATGATGCTGGGCAGAGAGGTACATCAGCCGCAAGACCTCCTGTTGTGAGTTACTCATCTTGACAGTAATAGAGCCCCACCTCCTGAGTTTGTGGAAAGCCTGGAGGAAAAGTTGGAACAAACACGTGAGTTGGTGAGGGAACATCTGCGATCTGCCCAGATCAGGCAGAAGAGACAGCATGACCTCCGTGTCAAGGAGCAGCCCTACCAGGTGGGAGACCTGGTATACATAAAGGACAGCACAAAGAAGAAAGGCCTGAGTCCAAAACTTCAGCCCCCTTGGAAAGGTCCCCTACTCATAACTAAGTGCCTGGGCCCGGTGCTCTTCGAAGTTCGAGATAAAAGGGGCACCAATATCCTCCATCATGATCGGCTACAGCTCTATACATCTGACATGGTACCGGGGTGGATTAAACGGCTCAGACACCCATTAAGCGAGGAGAGCAGCAGAGGTGCTGAACATTATGGAGACCCTCCTATGTACCCTGAAAAAGCAACACAGATCCTCGGTTCCAACATGTCCACTTGCCATGAGTTCAGCAATGACAATGAAGTAGGCCCTTTGCCTGTAGAGACACAACAAGCCAGGAAACCCCAATGCCTGATGCCCCTGCCAAACACTGCCCCAGACACGGAAGAGAACACCGCAAACGTGCAGGTCACAAGCCGAGACCGTGTCGTGTGCAAACCCCAGCACTATCGAGACTGTTATTAATAGGTTGTCCTTAGTCAGGTTGGAACATTGTAGTGGTAACAGTTCAGGAGCCACAAGGGACTTTTTATTGTAGTTAAGAGCAGCTAGTTAAGTGCACTGTTCCATGTTTGCATTGTTGAGTTATATTTTTCTAAAAATGTTTAGATGCTGAAGGGACTCAGCATGTCTAGAGGGGGGGTAGTGTAGTGGCAATATGTGAGTGACGTTTGGCTCCGCCAATCAGAGTTCAGCATCCAGCATATATGTGTGTGTTCTGACTTTCTGACTCAGTACAGTTTATGAGATCTACCGTGTTGCCCCAGCATCAGACGCTAAGATTGTTCGGGTGCTGGAGCTAGGGGGTCTAACTGTTGTAACGCTGGGTTTCAAACTAAACGGTTACATTGCACTATACCTTGTCGTGTGTATGATTTCCACACCTCCACCATCGCACGCAGCGCCGAGACGAGCCGACATTCTCCGATAGCCGGTGGCTAATGCAGGTAGTAAAGTGCGGGCGGTAATAAAGCAAGAAACACGACAATATGCTCAGCATCACTGATTTTGTATAGAAAACTCCCCTTGGCAAAAACCTGGAGCGCAACACAAAGAATTTGCTCCGAACTCAGGGCGTGTCCACGGAGTGTCATATGAGGGATTGAGAGCGGAGAAGATTGTTAATAGAAATGATGGACTGTGCTGAGAAACGCTAAGGCTCACACAGATAATCATCAGGGAACGAGGAAACATTAAAGCGGGGTCTGATCAGCCTCTCCCGACGGAGATTTCTCCCTAGTGTTTGTGCTTCGATGTGAGAAACTCAGGGTTAGTTGAAGTAAACCTGCTAGCGAGCAGCTCAGCTTCACGGAGTGTGTTGCCGGCGTAACTGACTCCAAGTTACGCTGAACTTGCTTTGTGAAACCGAAAACATAGAGTATCCGTAATCTCTGGGTCAGGTAACTCTGGGTTTTCACTAAACCTGCTTTCTGAAATACCCCCCTGATCTCTCATGGAGTGATGTTTTGAGGTTGGAAGGGAACAAGATGCTCTACTTAACTGCCATCAGATCCATTTGGACACTTTACATTAATGTGACTGATCCATCGTTATGGAAGTCAAAACCACACTCTTTTCAGCTTATCACTATTTACCGCCCGCCTGGTCCCTATTCAGAATTCCTTCAGGAATTTGCTAACTTTCTTTCCTGCTTACTACTGTCAACAGATAAGGCTTTAATTGTAGGTGATTTCAATATTCACTTTGACAATGAGCAGGATCCACTTAA
>JAJAGP010007870.1:0-10826 GCA_025084515.1 Ancistrus triradiatus
AGAGGAACTACTGGACCTGTGGTAAGAAGAGAAAGGGAAAAAATATTTGCACAGCTCCTTTCACATACTCCAGGTTGCTCTCTAATTAAAAGTTGATTACTATATTCCAGGTCAGATTGTGCACAGAAGTGTTATGGGCCTTTCCTTAATCAAAAGCTGCATAAACAGCTTTGATTGGGTTCATTTTTAATATAGTAGTGAAATCCTATCTGAAGAAGTGCCAATAGCCTTATTTACATAACCAATATATGTGTGAATGTAACCATGGCCCATATTTAGCAGAAATAGATGTAATCCAGTCTGACATGGTATTAAATAAATTGTATAATATTCATGCCTCCTGAAATTGGCCCCTTTAATCGTCCCTTTTGAAAAGTCTTTCTTCTTAACTTGATTATAAGTACAAATATAAACGTCCATTCTTTTATACTTAGTCTGACATAGGCTACACATTCAGCTGCAGAGTACTCCAAAAAAGGCCAACTCCTGGAAAGAAAACAAAGAAACTAATAATGGAAACATGTATGTAATGCATGTATTCGGCAATAATTCAATCAACAGGTTTACATGCCTTTAAGTAATATATTTTGACAATGGGAGAAGTCTACATGAGACTCTATCCTTTGTGTGTCTGGTTGCATTAAATTTTACTTTCCACTGGTTATATAATGTTTAAATCAAGTAGCTAATAAACCTTGTTAGTAAGTCTTAATATCAATAATATCAATAACCTCTGAAGATTTACTTTATAAATCTTTAAGTCATGTGGCATGTTGCTCGTCCTGTCTTGGAAGCACAAACCACTTAACAAGTCTCTTTACAGGTAAACAGTTATTGTGTAGTTTCTAAACTGCTCATCATGCTCCTCCTCCACACGTTTTCTGTTGTAATCAAAATACTAAGACAATGACTTCATTACAGTTACCACATACTACCATCTTAAACACCAGTGATGTCAGTGCTATTTTGATATACTGTGTATTATTGCAATTTGTGGTTTGGGACGAAAAGCAAGTTTTTTTGCCCTCTCGTCTTATGTTGATTTGGTGGAGGAAAGCAGCACAGCAGCAGTGATGTGTTAACATAGTGTTTCCTTCATATGGGTAAAGGAAGTGGGTGAAGTCTTAAGGAAACAATTCAGTCTGTAAAATATCCAACATAACATGAGTTGTCTGTTATTTTCAGGGCGCTCCAGGTCGGACGGGGCAGCAGGGAGATCCAGGCCTTGCAGGGTATGAGGTGAGAATAATAAAATATTTTTTCTACACCCACATTCAAAGTTAATTTTCATAATTTTATTCATGCTTAATTTAGTGCTAGATGTTCTAAACATATAATAAGTCATGTTTCATGTCTCTGTCTTCAGGGTCACCAAGGGCCCATAGGGCCTATAGGGCCTCCAGGATCGAAAGGTGCAAAGGTAAAATCTGCCTTAATGTAGTGCTAGACCTGTAAACTTTGTATTTTTTATGCGTTTAACATCAATGACAAGACACCTGGCAAGTACTGTACAAACAACATAGGATAATATACATTACTGAGCAAAAGTCTTAGGCCACCATTAGGTTAGATATAGCATTGTTTTTTATATACAATTACTTCTCTGTCATTTTTATTAGAAAACAACCAGAAAATAAAGGAAATTTGTATGCAGTATTGAAACACTGCTTCTCCAGGCTACAGTGGCAAGTATTTAGTTACATTTACACTGGAGCAAAAGCAGCATCTGGCACCTTCATCGGGATGCCAAGTTGACCCTTCTACAGTCCAAGCTTGATCAGGAATGGTCTTTTTGAAAAGGTAGCAGCCAATAAACCACTTTTTTTGGAAGGTGAACAGGCTGAAAAGGCTAAGATATGCTAAAGCTCACAAAGACTGGAATGGAGAGCAGTGGAAAAGAGTATTATGGAGTGACAAATCCAAGTTTGAAAAATGTTATACAGTGGTACAGATTTTCACACAAGTCCTAAAAGTAGATAAAGAGAACCCAGTTAAACAAATGAGACAAAAATATTATACTTGGTCATTTATTTATTGAGGAAAATGATCCAATATTACATATTAGTGAGTGGCAGAAGTATGTGAACCTCTAGGATTAGCAGTTAATATGAAGGTGAAATTAGAGTCAGGTGTTTTCAATCAATGGGATGATAATCAGCTGTGAGTGGGCACCCTGTTTTTTATTAAAGAAAGGGATCTATCAAAGTCTGCACTCTCACAACCACGTTTGTGGGGAGTGTATCATGGCAGAACAAAGGAGATTTCTGAGGACCTCAGAAAATTGTTGATGTATCAGGATGTAAAAGGTTACAAAAACCACTCTTAACAGTTTGGACTCCACCAACCACAGTCAGACAGATTGTGTACAAATGGAAGAATTCAAGGACCATGGTTACCTCCCCAGGAGTGGTCGACCACAAAGATCACTCCAAGAGCACGGGTTAAGAGTTGGCGAGGTCACAAAGGATCCATGATAACAGGGTTGAAGAAGAAAGCCACTGCTTCCAAAAAAGTTCATTGCTGCTCGCGCTGCAGTTTGTAAAGATCCGTGTGGACAACAAGAAGGCTATCTATTATTGGAAAGAATTGTTTTGTGGACGGATGAGACCAAAAGGGAAACTTTTTGGTTTTTAAAAGAAAAAGCATATGTTTGGGGGAAAGGAAAACACTGCATTCCAGCATAAGAACCTTATTCCCATCTGTTGAACATGGTGGTCGTACGATCAGGTTAGGGGCCTGTTGTTGCTGCATCGGGGCCAGGACTGGCTTGCATCATGATGGAAACAATGAATTCTGAATTATATCAGAGAATTTAAAGGAAAAGTCAGGACAATCGTCCATGAACTGAATTCAATAGAGGTGGGTCCATGCAGCAAGACAACGACCCTAATTGCACACAAGTCGTTTACCCAAGAATGGTTCAAGAAGAATACAAGTTATGTTTGGAATGGCCAAGTCAAGTTGGAACCTTAATCCCAATGGAAATGTTGTGGAAGGAACGAAGTGAGCCAAGCGAATGTGAGGAAAACCCACCAACTCCCAGAGCTGAAGCTGTTCTGTTGGAGGAAGGGCTAAACATTACTCCAAGCCGATGTGGCAGGAATGATCAACAGTTACAGAAACATGAGTTGCAGTTATTGATGCACAGGGGGGGTACACGATTACTTAATGCAAAGGTTCACAACTTTGCCACTCACTCTATGTAATAATGGATAATTTCCTCAATAAATTAAAGACCAAGTCTAACCAGTATAATGACCACTGTACATGGTCATTATATCATGCAATACTACCAACTAATGGGGCCTAACATTTTGTACGTTAAGGAATAGTGTTGGGTAATATGACATTTTAAATTCCATTTGAGTTTGTTAAATAAGATTTTTTTACTTGTACTGACACACGTAATGTGTTTAGGGTGAACATGGGGATGATGGACAAAAACCCGGTCCTCCTGGTCCCACAGGACTCAGAGTGAGTTTGTTTCCCTGTCTCTACCTGTGTCTCTTTTCCTGGTCTTCAGTTTCTGATAGACTTGTATGGAAGTGTGTACCAAGATGGAGTGTGATGTGTGTGTGTGTTAGGGCCGAGCTGGAAACCCAGGTGACAGAGGGGAGTCAGGAGATCCGGGATATCCTGTGAGTAGAATTCAGCCTGGATCAGTTTTTCAGCACGTGGTTAATGCAATCAATGCTCATTCGTTTTATGCTTGTAAAAAATTATACTGTCTTACAATGAATTGAAATTGTGTACTATTTCTCTTAGGGAATGTTTTGATTTTGGATAATTTTGAGGGCAGAACTATGTGCAGGCCAGTTAAGATCTTTGCATTCTCATCCAGTGGTCCATTGGCTACTTGAGTCATGTGACTTATGGAAGTAGTTACAGTATATACTCTTGCATTTATGTGGTAATAGAGACTGAGCTTGGTAGTCTGTTGTGGCCAGTCTGACAAAAGGGTTTAGAACCACTGTTCTAGACTATCTGATTTGCATTTGTATGTTAAATGTTTATGATTGTCAATTTCTTTCTTTTCTTTACATAGATTCTTTAATTCTTACATTTAACATCCAGGCTGCCCAAGGACGATGGGTCCCTGTCTGACAAATTTCAAATCCAATCCGTCACTTTTGACAAGTAGTTATTGTGCAATGGTTGCTTCTGAATGAGTTTCTACTCTCGTTGTCCATTTTATCAGTTCCATTTAGTAGTTCTACAGTTACAGACTGTAATCCGTCTGTTTACATACTACATACTTTATTAGTCCCATTTATGCTGTTCCCTAATGATCATGACCCCCACAGATCAGGTAGTATTAGGGTGGTGGATCATTCTCAGCACTGCAGTGACACTGATGTGGTGGTGAGTTAGTGTGTGTTTTACTGGTACGGTTGGATCAGACACAGACACAGCTGCTGTAGTTTTAAAATACTGTTCACCTGCTGTCCACTTTATTAGAGATTTTCACCTTATTGCTCCACTTCGTAGATGTAAAGTCAGAGACTCGTCTGTTGTTGTACAGTTTGTATTCGTGTGTTAGTCATCGTCTAATTCTTCATCAGTGCTCACAGGATGCTGCTGGCTGGACATTTTTGGTTGGTAGACTATTTTCAGTTCAGCAGTGACATTGAGGGGGTTTAAAACTCCAACAGCACTATGATGTCTGATCCACTCGTATCAGTGCAACCCAAATTAACACAGCGCCACCACATCAGTGTGACTGCAGTGCTGAGAATGATCCACCACCCAAATAGTACCTGATCTGTGGTGGTCATGTGGGGGGTCATTATCATTAGAGAACAAAGTAAAGTGGACTAACAAAGTATTAGAGGAACAGATTGACTACAGTCTGTAATTATAGAACTACAAAGTGCAGTGACCACCAAAACAAGAATAAATAAAGAATAAGTGGAATATAAACTGAAAAATACAGTACAGTACTGTATATACTACTACTACTGATAATAATAATAATAGTAATAAGTTTAATTTATATACCGCCTTTCACAGTAATAGTAATTGAAAACTGCCAAAACCCGCTGGCTTTAAAGGGGGCTTGTTGTTTGTATGGAATGTTGATTGCATGGCTATTGCTTAATTGTATGCACTTGTGCACAATAGATGTTTGAAAGTTGTGTTCTTTTTTTATTATGAAATTACATATTTGCCTTAAATATTTGTGTTTATAAAATAATTAGGTCCAAATCTAACAAGTAAAGATCTAGAACTTGCCCTCTTTTAATATCCAGGGTCTGGTGGGGGTGGATGGACCTCGAGGGAAAGCTGGTGCACCTGGATTACCTGTGAGCAATCACATCAAACAGTACACACACACACCAACACACACACCACACAAACAAATATATAATATATATATATATATATATATATATATATATATTTATATATATATATATATATTTATATATATATATATATATTCACAAACATGTACACATACAGGCTCAGAAGTTAAAACCTATGGTTTTAACCTGTTGTATTTCAGGGTCACCCTGGTCCCCGTGGAGAAGTGGGTCCCAAAGGATCAAAAGGCGAGCAGGTATGGAGTTTTATCAGTTAAAGAATGGAATTTGTGTCAGACATAAGATATGTGTGTTCAAGAGTAATACAAATGTTTACAATATTAGTCTTTTTGGATGATTTGTTAATCATTTTTTTCTGTCAAAGGGTCAGAAGGGTAAACAAGGGCCGCAAGGAGGACGTGGAAACAAAGGAATACCAGTAAGAATGTCAATCCTCTTTCTTTGTCAGTTTTCCCTTTATCTACGTACAATTGACAATCCTTGTTTTAAAGTGTTTTAGCAAGTAAGATATTAAGTTAAAACTGTGTCACTACAGTACTGTCACTACTAGAGAAGCTACATTAAGATACTGTATTCACAGGGAAAGATATCTCTATCCAGACATAATATACACAGCTGCCTAGATCCACATTCTGTCCATTTATGCATTTATTCAATACTGCTTTGGTTCCACAGACAACTCAGAAAAAAACTGGGTAATACAAGACGTTGCACACACTTCCTTATTTACATAGTTATTCACAAATAGAGCCAGTGTAGAGAAATCAGAAATCAGTTCATCTACCACCATTTTTTGGAAAGACGGAGAAAACTAGTGAAAATCTAGAAAAAACATTGAGAGAATTTTGATAATTGCAAATAAATATATATATATATATATATATATATACAAAATTATATATACAAAATTCTCTCAATGCTTTTTCAAGGAGAACTTGCACAATCAGTGGCAGACTAAATACTTTTTTTGCCCTACTGTGTATGTATGTGTATATATTTAGTTTATATATATATATCAATAATATAATATATATAATATAATAGTTCTCATATTTAGAAAGATGAGAGAGGTCTGTAATGACATTGTAGTGACATTGTAGGATTCTTAAAGAATTTAATTGTAAATCATGGTGAAAAATAAGTATTTGGTCAGCCACAAACAAGCAAGATTTCTGGCTCTCACAGACCTGTAACTTCTTCTTTAAGAGAAGTGCTTACTCTTCTGAGATATATCACCCTGCTGTGTTTGTGTTATATGTCTAGAACTTTGAGAAGTCCTTGAGTGATGTTTGTCTCTGTGGTCTGAACCATTCATAATCAAAACCTGGTTGGTTGATTGATTCAGCTGTCACTTCCTGGTCATGTTAACACATGAGCAGACCTGTAAGGCTTTCTTGCACCTCCCTGAAGTCCTACCCAATCAAAGCACTAGCTTGGTTATATTGCCTGTCTATCCTGGAAAAAACTTCCAATTGGACAGTCTACCTTAGATCTGTCTCAGTGTTTAACCCTTGTCCTTCTTGGAACAATACAAGATTATTACAATACATGTAGAGACATACAACTAGAGTGTAGTGTGCTTCTTTGAAATAAAAATCGACTCAATGTAGTGATATAATTGTTCATTCCTAAATATCTGAGGCCTTTTCTGAAGGCCCTGAGAGTTTCCCACTCGTAGGTTGTACGAGTTAAACGAGGTTGTACGAGGTTGTTAAAAAAATTATGGTACGTAATATGGCATAACTAAAGGTCCATAAGCATTACATTGTACACATTGTATTTCCATAAACCTTACTTTCATGGTGGCAACACTGTGCCGCAGTAGTTAGTACGCTGATCCCTGGCCAATCCCGATCCAATCCTGAATTGGATCAAGCTTGTATGAAAAAGAATGACTTGCGTAATGATGAATTACTTTCCTTTTTAGGGCAGGATGCCAGCAGTGCAGAACTTAACACTAAAATCTACATATAACTGTTTTAGCAGCTCCTACGTTCAGCTATTTTGTACTTAACTAATGCACACAATCTCTACTCCTCACTATGCAAATAAAGTTTTTCTCTGAATATGGCCCCAATAAAAAGTCATTAGAATGCCCTACCTTACCTGCTTAACAAAAATTTGAATAGTGGCAAAGGTGTATGAATTAAGGGTTTCACAAGTTGCAGGCACTCTTCCAGAGATAGTCTGATGGTCACTGCTATGGCTGCTCTCAAACCCCCCCACAAAATTCTACAAACATTCCACTAATTTGACACAATATTTAGCAAAGTAGCATGGAGTTTGTGACACAGCCTAGTCAGATTTCTTCAGCAATCAAGCGTCCGAATAACAAATTGCAATTCATACGGTTGTTAGCTGGTATAAATGTGCTAAAATCTCCTGGTAAACTTTTTTTCTCTGACTTTCTCAGGGAACTCTTGGCTTGCCCGGGGAGAGGGGCGTGGTTGGGCGAGATGGCAAGGAAGGCATGCCTGGAGTTGATGGCATTCCAGGAAAGGATGGGAGTAAAGGAGTAAAGGTGTGCATTTTTCCTATGATACATCTTAATTCTTTTTACAATGTCTTTGACTTAGTGTTCCACAATTTAAAAGTAAACAGTTCATAGAAAACATAACTTTTCCACATTCAGTCACTGCAGGTGGCACTCAGGTGGCACAGCAGTCTAATGCACTATCCCACCTTCACAAGGCTCCGGTTTCCTCCCACAGTCCAAAGACATACCTTAGGTTAATTGATTACGCTAAAATTGGCCCCGAGCTGAGTATTTACATGAGACTAGCTTGGCCCAGTCTCCAACCTTGAGTGTTGATGTAACCTTGTGTCTGATGCTGAATGGTAATGGATGCTGAAGTTAAATAAACTAAATAAACCAACAAACCCACCACCACAGGAACCTGACTTCAAGTCCTGGCAGTGCCCTTTCATCCATATTGAGTGTCACATGGAGGGACAATTGCCTGTGCCTGAGATGTTGTGAGGGGGACCATGTTGTAACAAAAAGCTGTATCTGATTAGGTATTCTTTCCTCTTTATGCAATGTCCCTCTTTTTTTAGGGTGATCAAGGAGGTGAGTTTGGGCTTCCTGGAAAACTTGGAGCCAGAGGAAAAATAGGTGCCACAGGTTTACCAGGACTTCAGGGTTCATTTGGTCCAAAGGTGAGAAAACCATAAACAGGACATTTTGTCATTTGTCAACACTGTCAAATACTATAATGTATAATTCCATGAAATGTTCAGAAGTGTTTGATATTTGGTATGTCCCCCCTTTTGCTGTAATGACCCTGGGCACTCGGTCTGGCATGGACTCCACAAGTTTGTGCAAAGCTCATGGTCCGTGTTACACCGGCATGATTTCACAGTATTCAGAAGAACATCTTGTGATGCTACTGAATGCTTGGCTTTCTGGATTTTTTAAATAAATGCCTTATGGGGTTAATAGCAACATACCAAATAATTAATCAATTCTAAAATGTGTGTAATTTTTTAAAGATTGATCTTGTAACTTAAATTACGTTGAATATATATACCCTGTGATGTAAATCATTCAATTAAATTGGAGCAAATTACAAAACAGAATCGGTTTCACTAGTCAACTCCTTTATTATTAGTGTCATTAATGGTAAAACCTTCCAAGTTCTTTTCAAGGCTGTGGTAGATGGGTTTAAGGTTTGCAGTATTAGTGCCTTTGACCGCAACCTTTTGCTGCCAATCACCTTGACAGGTCTAATTCATACTACTTAATTAAAGCACATTAATTATTACTTGAGAATGTTAGAACATATGTGTTGACTGTTTTTGAAGTAAAAATGACTGTGAACAGTGACACACAGCTGCTTTACAAGACAATGGTCAACTCTTAATAAAAATAAAAAAAAACAGATTTGTTAATAGCTAAACTATTGTAATCTCTTGAATGTTCGTTATTTTTGCGATTTTGATTAATTTTTTGTTTCATTATTTATTATGATTTGGGCTAAATGTAAGGATAATCAATCTATTAATATCTCGATCAATAACAGGGTGAAAGAGGTCTTCCAGGTCATCCTGGTCCTTCAGGAAAAAGAGGATTTAAGGGAGGAATGGGACTGCAAGGCACTCAAGGGAGCCCAGGGCCCAAAGGAATGCCAGTGAGTAACACCCGTAAACACATTAATGTTCTAGCTCGTCTATAAATTCAATTGGTGCAGGTAGCAGCGTGACACCAGTCCTTCACAGGGCCCATGTTTTTATTCCTGTAGAACTGCTAATACAGTAATATATTAACATGCATAATATATATATATATACCCTATACTGATTGGTGTGTATTTCCATTGACCGCTTTGTAACATAGCTATTGTAACTAGATAATGAGAACTCTTCTCATTGCTAAGGCATTGTTTTCACCATTTTACTGATTTAAAAATCACTTTTTTTTGCATGGACCAGCCAAATATTCATCCCTACATTTTTCATGTATTGCAATTGTGCGGTCCAAATGTTTTTCATTTCAACACTTTATGAATACAAAACAAATGCTGACACATGTTCTTTACAAAATTTCCCAATTTTGGGACTTTTTTGTTTAAACTTTAAATCCCTTGGGAATTTATGCCTTGGGAAGCTTTCTGTTGGGTGTTTTGTTTAATTGTTTATTTCGTCTGCAATCTGTTACTATTAAATACCAAAGGCTGTGCGACTACACTGAAATCCATATCATTGTAGCAGTTTAATTTTGAACCAAATATACTTGTTGTTGGATACTCTTTGGTCCTTGGGTAATATCAGAATTCTTCAAATGAATAACTAAAACAGTAGTAACACTGAAATGCTTCATCTATAGAACTTTTCACATTCTTTTTTTGGTATTATGATGCCAATTGCAGCTAAACCTGGTCAGTTAGAGGGGTTGCTGTTGCAGCGGCAGGCCATGAATCCCTCTCTGACCTAACATGTTAGACTGCTCCACTACCCATTCATATTTTAGCATTTTTAATTATGTTTTTCAGAAAGTTCTTTCTCTAAATCAAAATAACGTAATATTCATAACATAGTGTAAAATAAGGGCCTTGTTGATTACGAAAGATTAGCTAAAGTAGCTATAAATGTCTGAGCTACATTGAAGAGCCAAAGTTTTTGCAAAGTACAATGCTTGAAAAGCTAACTTGGGAGAGTGGATTTCAGTGGTTAGAATTAAGCTGATCCTGATCTTGAAAACCTGAACTAGCAATGGCACTTATTAATTTACATTTAGTTCACATACATCCAGAAAATCCTATGGATAGTGCAAGTTTATTTTTTTCCTCTGGTTACTGGCCAGGGGGTTACTGGTTCCCCTTTAGAAAAAGTCAAAAACACAACCTGACATCTGCAACAAACTCACATCTTTTATTTTAATTAAGTGGTTTAAATTTTAATTATTGTTTTAGTTATTTGAGTGATTTTATTTCAATTTGTGGTTCTCTTTGTACCCCGTTCAGCAATGGTGTTGCTTTTTATCCCTTTTTGTTTACAGGGTGA
>JAJAGP010007871.1:0-10807 GCA_025084515.1 Ancistrus triradiatus
AATACACACCTTACAGAAACTGTGACCACAGGGAGTAGTTACAGGATCCTTCAGGAGATCCAGACAGACTGGACAGCTGAACTGATCCACTGAAAACTGATCTACTGAAATACCAGCCTCTGCCATTTTGCTGCTCTCTCACACAGAGAGTTTCGTTTTCTCTGAAATGAGCTTCCTGGTTGTGTGTGTGCTATTGCGTAACATAAAGAAGGTGCGGCTTTAAAGAGAGAACCAGAGCAGGATTTAAAGTGAAAGGTGCAGCTGCAGAACAATATCTTCATGTCTAATCTTCTAATTACAGGCTTGAACTTCACAATCAATTTGCTGCTCCTACAGACAGAAACATTTACAAGGAAGAAACAAAAACAGAGAATGTGCTCAAGTTTGAGCTTGTTTAAGCTAAATTGAATTAGTACTGTTCCTACATGGAGCAGCTCCGGTGGCTCGGTGCTAAGGTCCAGCTGCTGTAGATGCCAGTTCCTGATGGTTTGTGTTTGAATCCCGAGCTGGGCTTGTACCATGTAGGTCAGGTGGTGTGTCTATGGAGCCCTGTGATGGACTGGTGCCCTGTCCAGGCTGTACCTCTGCCTGCACCAGTGTTCATTTTGACAGCAAAGTTTTATTTAGTTTTAGTCATTTTAATTTTTTTTTGTTTTAGTCTGGTTTTAGTCGACTAATTATAATAAGATTAAAGGCGACTAAATCTACAGTAGATTCATCTGACTAAAATATGAAATGTAAAGGTTTCAATACGTAAATAGTTTTTAACATTTCCCTTGAATTATTTAACTCATTACATTTAGACCATGGGAGATGTTCAGCTTCACTTTCATGTTCATCAAACCATCTGAACTCTGGTATGTCACCCATAATGTTGTGTGCATTGCAATATTTTGAGCAAAACTGTGGTCTTACCCTGCTAACTGAACCTTCACACTCTGATCTTACTGGTGCAATGTGCAATGAAGATTGGCCACCAGACTGGTCCAATTAAGCCATGAAGCCTCCTATAAATAAATGGAGGAAAGTGTCCCTGATTGGGGGTTGAAGAAGTTGGCAACCCTAGCTCCAAGCACTGCCTTAAGTTTGCTCCTCTTTGACCATGGAGAAGTCATGATGCAAGTGGTGCAGTCCAGCTAAAAAACAGGCTACATACGATGTTCCTTTTCATTAAGAACTCTCAAAAATCAAAACAAGAAATAACCAAAGGCTTCTAATCTTAAACAGCAGCATAAAAACACAATAAACTACATTTACTCATTTAGCTATAACACTTCACATCCCCGTTTAAACCATAAAATCTGATGCAGAAAAACTAACATCTTAGCTAGCTAGAGATTACAACTAAAAGTTCTCGTTAGCCTGATAACGCTTAAAATCATCACACTATCCACACTAAGGTTAACTAGCTCACCCTGCTATGCAGACGTTACTCCAGCCTGTGAGCAATAAATGTCATTAATCACCATTAACTGCAGAAAAACCCGTTCCCTAGCTCGCTCGCGCTCCTCACTAAACTCCTCAGTCAAACAGCATTTTGCACGGTGACGTAAAAGTAACTTAGGTTACGCTTTTGAAAAAATACTATTACATTAAAACTGATCATTTCTTTCACTCAGACATCAAACATTTTTTAGGTTATTAAAAGACCTTATAGGCAGCTCTGAGCTGTAACGGGCGCTTTGGGAACTGAGCTCCTGCGAGCGAGTCCGAGTTAGTAATAGTGATGTGTCGGTCGCGACCGATCCGGCTCTAAGACTCGGCTCTTTGAAATGAACGACGGGAGCCGGTTCCTGATTGTGAGCCGACTTATATATTTTTATATGTATTGTACTTTCCGACACATTGCTGATTATTGCACTTCTTGTTAGATGCTAATCTACATTTCGTTGCGTTGTACTTGTACATGTGTAATGGCAATAAAGATGAATCTAATCTTAAACACACACATATATATATATAATATATTAGAAACTGTAACCTGGATGCTGCTTTTTCTTTTTTCTTTTGCACATTTTTATTGATATTTTGTTTTGTTGATGATGTCTTGTTTCCCTGTATATAGTTGCAAATTTACAAATAATACACACAGTCAGAGACCTGAGACCAGATTGGACCTGTAATTGAGATGGGTCTTCGATTTTGTATTTTATTTTACTGTGTTCCATTGTGAGTATATAAATAAAAGCCATATTAATAATAACAAACACTGGATATTATGTGTTTTTACATTAGTAATTAATTTTACGCCTAATTTGGTAATAATTTAAGCTACAAAAAATCTAAAGAGCCACTTGGGAGCCGAAAGAGCCGGCTCTTTTTAATGAGCCGAGAAAAAAAGAACCGGCTCTTTTTAATGAGCCGAGCCAAAAGAACCGGCTCTCTGAAAAGGGCCAAAATTCCCATCACTATCAGCAAGAGCTCAGTGTATATTCAGTGTGGAGGCTTTCACTGTTAGGAGATGGAAACTCTCATCAGCACTTTAACATCCAACATAGGACTGATACTGAAATGTCCACCTCAGCCAAAGTGATGGTTCTGATAATAAACTCAATAGTATATCATCATCACCCTATCTGGGATGATTAGAAAAACTTCTATTTCACCAAATAATCAGCCAAACGTCATTTCTCTTACAAATAATCAATCAAAATTCTTCTATCTCACCAGATAATGAACCAAACGTCACGTATTTCACCAAATGACCACCAAAGTCTTTTATCTAACGAAATGATCAGCTAAACATCACTTGTTTCACCATATGTTCGGCCAAAAGTCTTTTGTATTACCAAATGATCAGTCAGAATTCTTCTATCTTACCAAGTGATGAGCCAAACATCTCTTATTTCACCAAATGTTCAGCCAGCAGTATTGTAATTTATCTTGCCAAAAACGATCAGCAACTGATCAAATGGTGAGTCAACTTCATTTGATTAGCAAATGGTCAAATTCTTTTTAACTTACAGCCAAGTGTTTTATTTTACTGAATTATCAGCCAAATGTCTTTTATTGTACCAAATGATCAGCCGAACTTCTTTTTACCTAATATGTGACCAGCAAAACTTATTTTCTTACCAAATTATCACACAAAAGTCTTTTATTTCACCAAATGATCAATCAAACTTTGTTTGTCTCACTAAATAATCAGGCAGAATTCTTCTGTCTTACCAAATGATGAGCCAAAGGCCACTTATGTTACAAAATAATCTGTCAAACTTCTATCTTATAAACGTTCAGCCAAACATCATATCTAACCAAATGATCATCATCTTTTATTTCACCAAATGATAAGCAAAATATAATTTCCCAGGAAAAATGTACTGTGAAATTTGACAGTAAAACCATGAAGTGGCCAAATTACCATCAACAACTCAGAATAAAACTGTGAAAGTTCACATTAAAACTGTCAAGCAAATCACAGTTTTACTATGAAAATCCACAGTACATTTTTTTCTGGGTTATTTTACAAAATGGACACCCAAATATATTTTTGCTTACCAAATGATCAGCCAAATATATTTTATTTCCACAATATGATCAACCAGGTCTTTTTTCTTACCTAATGATCACCAAATTTTTATTTCATCCACCCAACATAACCCATCCCCCAACCAGCGAGTATCTTCCCCCTAACCAAATACTGACCCCTAACAACCAAACCCTGCCCCCTAACCACCCAAACGTAATAGATTTTATCCGCAGTACCATAAATAACCACTAGTTGCTGATTTTAACTGACATATAGATAAACATCGGCAGTAAAATGGGTGGTACTGAGCAGCTCTGTGACTTGTTGGTGTAAATAAGAACCCGTACAGCATGTAGTGTCCAAACCACGCCATCATATGGTTACATAGAGGCATTACACCTTTCTCTCAGAACGACCAAAAACCAGAGTAAAAAACAAACAAACCCTGCAGACCCAGATGAGGAACTTTCGAGGCTGAAGGGACCATGAGATTGAAAGGAACTACAGAATACCTTTATTTATCTTCTGCTGCTGTAGCCCATCCACTTCAAGGTTCAGAGATGCTCTTCGGTTGTAATGAGTGTTTTTTTAGTTACCATCTTTCTTTCTGGGCATCAGCATGGCTTTTTCTCCCAGAGACCTGCCATAACTGGATATTTTCTCTTTTTCAGCATTCTCTGTAAACCCTAAGATGGCGCTGTGTGATCAGCAGCAACGTTTAAGTTCAAATAACCAGGTACGACTGCGACCAGCCCCAAAAACTTTTATTTTAAAACAAGCACACAGGGTGAGGTATCAAAGCATCAGCACAGGCCGCACGAGGAAATCACTCGTTACTGATTCTAACAGGAGAATTACAGAATAAACACACAAAACCATCACGTATAAAGGTCGAAGTCCAGTCTTCTGGAGTTGTAGAATGGTGCCCCCTCCTGGTCGACCCGTCTGCAGTAAACACCGTCCTTAAAGTAGCCCTGATCCACCCAGTCCTGTGGAGGAGGAGAGGAGGAACTGAACCGGAGAGCTGAACCATTCGAACCTTTCTGACCCTCACCTCGTTATTAGTAATGATTCGGATAATTACTGTTATAATTGATAGTGTGAGTAGATATGTGTTTAGCTATCCTTGTGAGGACCGGATGTCCCCATAAGGACAGGAAAAAGACACTTTTGAGCTTGTGAGGACTTTACATTCTTTACATTCACAAAAATTTGACTGACGCTTTTAGTTTTTCAAATAAAAAGATGCAGCTTTTGGGGGAAAAAAGCAATTAAAGAAGTGAGGCCAAGAAAAACAGTCCTCAAGTCAAAACAGCCAGGTTTTCCTATCATTGTGGGGACACTAGGTCCTCACAAGTACAGGGTGGCAAGATGTACACACACACACACACACACACAGTACAAAGAGTTTGGTTTGGCATTTATTAACAAGCTACATTAAAGGAAATTCAACTTTATACCGTGTGTGTGTGTGTGTGTGTGTGTGTGTGTGTGTGTGTGTGTGTGTGTGTGTGGTGGATTCTAACCTGCATCTGCTGGCTGCCAAAGGGGCCGTACAGCTCCGAGTTCTCCTTGTTCTCCCATTTATACTCCCACAAGCTGTAAAATGCAACATAGTCTGCAGAAGAAAGCAATGAAGAGTTTCTTAAAAAAAAAAAATGTATGCTTTTCTTCAGAAAATATTTGAGAACTTATTTCTTTTTTGAGAATTGCATTTACGAACATTCTTAAGAACTTCTTAATGTTTGTCTTAAAAACCTTCGTAAGTTTTCTCTTAAGAAAGCTTTCGTGAATCCAGTCCCTGGTCCTTAATTCGTTCCAGAAGGCTTGTCGAGTACCGAGCAAATGTTCCCCCTAAGGAATAATGTAACCTGGGTGAATGGGTGCCAGACCCCCAGAAAATCCCCCTGTATGAGGCCTTATCAGCATTAATGGAGCTGTACTGTCCAGGAGCTCCTGATGTATGATGGGGATATGCTCAACAAATCCATCAGAAGATAAATGGAGCATGAACTGATGAGTTTAATACAGTCTGTGCTGTATCATAGAGGAGCCGATTCCACATCAACACTCACATTATCCTACAGTTACCCCAAATCATTACCACAAAGCTTATTGCTAACAAAGGGTTAATAAATCTCATGTCATTTAGTGAGTCATGGATTAAAAGCATGTCGGCCTTATTTCCAGTAACTAAACCGTTTAAGCTTTAAATCTCAGTGTTTACCTTACCTGTCAACTCTTACAGCCTAAAGGCCTTTTCACACAGAGTCCGATTTTTACAGAAGAAAACAAAACACACGTCAAGTTTTGAAAAAGAACGTACGATTATTAACGCCGCCTCCATCCCGAGTCCTGAAGTAACATGTCTAATCGGAGCCGGTTCTAATTTCTGTGTCAAAATCAGGCTGCCCAATCAGAGCTCGGTCGCTGGGCAGAACAGGACGAGCAACAGGCTGCCTCTGAAAACATGGATATTACAGGAAAGATCTGGTGGGATAGAACTGAAATGCTGGAGAACGATGGAGATAAAGCTCACAGGGACTGGATGGAAGCGTCTGATGTCACTATGTAACAAGTTTTGTTCCCAGCTTTTTAATGTTATATTCCAATTGCTTATGACTAAAACAAATTAAAAATTGCTTACATTCAGCATAAACTTCGCTTTTGTGACCACGGCAACGAAAATGATGAATTTTTATTATAGAAACAGGTCACCAACAGGCATGCCGAAGTATGTTTGTAGGCCTCACACATCTTAGCAGATGCTTCCACAGAGTACTTTTTCGCTCTTGTCTTTATAAAATGGCCACATACATAGCAAAATGCGTCTGCTGGATGGATGCAACCTCTTGATGCCATCTAAATGGACTAAGTTGCTGTGTACTGTAAGGAAAAAGGATGTCTCTCCAAACTCGATACAAATGGTCAATCTTTATTCCATGCAGTACCAAAGTACAAGAGTGTACTGAGGATTCAGCAGAGCAAGACTGATCACCCGGTAGCAGAGTAACACACACTATATACATTTGAAAGTAGTGGTCCTTCCTAAGCTCCTCCTGTAATGGCTGTGGGGTGACGTGTGAATACTGTCCTTATCAGAACCTGAATAGAGAATGAATTCACACCCGTCTGTCTAGGTCAGTTCCCCTTGTCTGTGATGGCTGTTGCCCACTTACTATGGAATCCCAATCAATTAGATCATGTCTCTCCGTCTCTCAGGAAGGGCTATAGTGGCCCTATAGAACTGTAGTTATACAGCTACCTACAATTCTGTACAGTCCCAGAAAGTTCTAGATCATTCTGGACAGTTCTAGAAACTTCTTGATAGTTCTCACAATTCCAGAAGCTTCTTAAGTATCTTGAAATATGGCGAATATCCTAAAAATAGATCAATTTCAAAATATCATTGTGCTGACCACAAAAGCAAAGTGTACAGGGAATAATAACTTTTTTCTATTCATTTAGGGTACAAACAATCAGGAAAACACACAGCTTAGAGCACTGAGGCTACGGATCACACTAAATAAAACAGAGACAGACAGACAGATGTGCAAACACTCAGGACAGACAGACAGACAGACGGACACGCTGACACAGCCTGTGGCCCAGAGACTACAGACAAATAACAACCCAGAGACAAAAGAGACAGAGAGAGACCCAGAGATGGAGGGACATGGGCAGAGAGAGACAGAGAGAGACCCAGAAAGCCTGGAAGACAGGGGGAAACAGAGAGACAGATCCAGAAAAGGCAGGACAGAGAGAAAGACCAAGAGACAGAAAGACAGACAGAGACAAACAGAAAGCATGAAAGATGGAGGGATAGATAGACGGACAGAGAGAGAGACAGAGAGAGAGCGACCCACAGACATTTGGGGAATCAGAGCCCCAGACCCCCCACAGTACCATGCTGATGGTACCAACCCTGGAGGCTGAGGGCGGACGGTCCGAGGACGTGCTGCCATCCTCCTCCATCGGGGCGACTCTCAGAGGGATCTGGTTTTGGAGAGAAGTGGGCGTGTCCCCCACCATATCCCTCTGTCCTCCTTAATCTGAGAGCACACGGATCAGAAAGGCTTCAGCCATCACGGGTTACGAGCTTTGTTTTTGTCATTATGATTCCATTCAAGAGCAAAGACTGCACTTAAACTCCATGGGTTGCCATGTCAGTGTTTTCAGCACAACTAATAAACTGTTCAGTGAGAGTCCTAAAAAACCTATCAAACACAAACACGGATAAGCTGAGGGTCCAGCGGACGTTCCAGCTCTAACCCTGAAGTGACCAACAGCAGGTTTATGTATTAAACTGTCACCCTAATAACCACTGAAAACAAATATTTTGCGATGGAACAGGGGATATTAACAGGTCTGATAATCTGCACAACAAATTTTTTGCTTCTTGAACACTGTTAAGTGTTTCTTATAGATTTTTGGGTGCTGATCACGAATATCACATCAAAATTTACATATCACGTACCGTTTAAGAGAAATCTTCAGTTTTATCACAATTTTTGCTTAAATTTTTATCCAAACATCTCACTCCAGTAAGTGACTCATCAGCAACAGTTTGTGCAGCTTGGGCATGTCCAGGCATGTATCAGACCAGGTTGGAAGCTTTTCTGTGGAAATATGACACCTTGGGCATGCCTGGGCAAGTCAGAACGAGCTTGGCGCTTTCTCAGCATGCTATAAAGGTGGCTTGCATAAACCGATCCTGCTCATTTGGTTAATACAGAAAGCTGGTGAGTGTGTGTGTGCATCATTCTAGTAAGGTACAGTGTCTGTATCAATATAACAGTAAGTAAATGTAATGCTATAGCCGTTCTGCTGTCTGGCGATATGTCTCGTCAATGTCGTCACAGCCGCGACACATTCTGCTATATCTGTGGCGAACATACACTGCGTCTCAGAGACGTTCTATAACTGCTCTTGTGAAGAAAGCTCATCATCTGTATTTCGGCTGCAAAACTGGTGACCAAGACAAGGAATGGGCGCCTCACACTTGCTGCACAACATGTGCTGTCAATCTAAGAGCCTGGCTCAGAGGCACTCGTAAGAGCATGCCGTTTGCTGTTCCGATGATCTGGCGAGAACAAAAAGACCATGTGACGGACTGTTATTTTTGTTTGACTAATGTATCTGGTTTCTCTGCCAAAAACAGATTTTGAACCTTGCTCATCAGGTGATCCACATCTGATAACACAGTCAGAATTGAACGATTTGGTCAGAGATTTGGGTCTGTCAAAAGCAAAAGCCGAGTTGCTGGGTTCCAGGCTGCAGGGATGGTGTCTGCTGTCACCAGGTACAAACATTTCTATGTTTAGAAGCCGACATCATGATATCACCAAATTTTTTGCACAAGTCGACAGTCTCTGTTTCTGTTGTAACATTGAAGGATTGTTCTCGACCTTGGGTTGTGACCACAATCCGGAAGAGTGGCGTCTCTTCATTGATTCGTCAATGCTAAGCCTGAAAGCTGTTCTGCTACACAATGGCAACGTTTATCCGTCAGTACCTGTTGGCTACGCAGCACACATGAAGGAAACGTATGAGAATATTGAACTGTTGCTCAACCACATCCAGTATAGCAGGTACAACTGGAATATCTGTGGAGATCTGAAAGTCGTTGCTCTGTTACTGGGACTGCAGCTCGGCTATACCAAGTACTGTTGTTTCATCTGTGAATGGGACAGCCGTGCCAAAGAGTCACATTATTGTCGGCAGAGCTGGCCACTCCGCAGAAAGTTAGCTCCAGGACAGAAAAATGTTGCACAAGAACTGCTTCTCGAGCCGGCAAAGATATTTTTGCCTCCTCTACGCATAAAACTTGGACTCATGAAGAATTTTGTGAATGCACTGAAGGTTTTCACCATTTAAGACAGATGTTTCCAAGAATAAGTGACGCGAAGATCAGAGAAGGCATTTTTGTTGGTCCCCAGAGAAGACATGTTATGCGTGACAAGCGGTTTGAAGAGCTGTTAGTTGGCCAGAAAAAAATTGCCTGGAAAGCCTTCAAAGACGTTGTTGACAATTTTCTGGGAAATTACAGAGCGCCAAACTACGTTGAAGTCGTAGAGTGACATGTTGCACTTCATTTCCTTCACTCACACTTGGACTTCTTCCCCGTGAATCTCGGTGCTGTCAGTGATGAACACGGTGAGCGGTTTCACCAGGACATTGCTACAATGGAGAAAAGATACCAGGGCAACTGGAATCCGTCAATGCTTGCTGACTACTGTTGGACACTGCAACGTGATGCACCGGAAGTTGAATACAAAAGAAAATCAGGAGCAAAACATTTTTAATTCTGTTGATCTTAATGGCCCATGCAGAACACAAACGTGATTAAATAGGTAACCATATAAATGTCTATTTCTTAGAGTTCCTACGTGATGCAGTAAAACAAAAACTATATTTGTGCATACCCTATAGGTACCTGTCACAATCACCTAAAACCTTTCAGGAAGCAAGACTTAAAAAAAAAAATTGTTGTTAAGTGTAATCTGCACTGTGGAAGCCCTGCCGCGGTGTTGCTATGGCAACCAAAGAGCCAAGAACATTCTGTCGTTTCTACAATAATAAACCAACGTGTGAGGATGCGAGTCGACTCCACACAATCGATTCTCTGATTCCCCGATTCCAGGGTCTAACAATGGAGTCGAATTCGAAACTCCGGAGGTGATTCCACCATCTTGAAAGTTATCTACATGAGGAAAGATTATAAAGGTAACGACCTAAAAATATATTTAACAGCTAAAATAAATACGAGATGGAATAATAAAAAAACTCCTAAGTTTCAACACGTCTTACCTACACGGAGGGAGTCGACTCCTCGAATCGACTCACAAAAGTAGGCATCTTAGTCACTCTGTAAATAGTAACCTCTAGTTACACGTTTAAATAATGTAACATATCAATTTGTCCGGGCTTTAAAGACACACAATGTTTCTGAATAAGGAGTTAAATTAATTAACGCAATTGGAACAAGATTCATCGGTGAGTTTTTGGTCTGAACGATAAAATTCAGAGATTTAACATGCATTAGATACATTTACAAAAATAATAATTAGTAATAAACTTAATGAAATCGTATATAAAGCAAAAATACTTTACTTAAGACAAAGCCGCTATTGCAAAGTACCTGTAAGGAGCAAACGAAATGATTAAATAAACCGTTCAAAGGGTTCGTTGTTGTATCACTGCTCTGTTATTCAGGGATATTTTCTCCATCTACCTGGTAAGGATCTTACCGTTTCAGTTTCTAACTTCAATGGTTTTAAGTCGGTTTATAACAGAAGCCCATTCTTAACGGAGCTCTATGTTATCGGTTGTAGTCGG
>JAJAGP010007872.1:0-10805 GCA_025084515.1 Ancistrus triradiatus
AAGGTATAAAATTTATACAGAGTTATCCAATGGACTCAGATAAGAGCAAATAATAAGAATAATAATAATAATAATGACAGAAATTAATTTGGCATTTTAATGGCATTACAGTCTATGCTGGCCCCTTTGCTCAGGTGTCACCAAGGCTCAAGTGGTGATTGGTGCTCCAACCTTACAGTTCACTGCCTTCCAGTTGAGCATACATTCTTGTGTGCCCTGTGAATTCCAGGGATAGCCTCTAGAGTCCTCCAACTCTAGAGGAACTGGATAAACAAGGCCAAATTATGAAAATAAAAAATAAAATTATATGCATTACAATTTGTATGATATATTTCTCCTTTCATATTTAAATATATGTAATCTTAACATTACATACTAGAGAAGAGTATTACATTTGTCAGTATTTGTCATTAAAATAAACAGCCTAGAGATGCATATACGGATAACTCTACTCAATTACTTCAAACTGCACCAGAGTAAATAACTAAATATTCAGAATTTTACTATGATCAGGTTGTGATCTGTTGAAATCAATGGCATTATTTACATTTACAGCATTTAGCAGACGCCCTTATCCATAGTGACTTACAATTGGTACAGTCTTACAATCCAACAATTGTGGGTTAAGGGCCTTGCTCAAGGACCCAACAGTGGCATCTTGGCAGAGGTGGGATTTGAACCCTGGACCTTCTAGTCCACAGTCCAGTGCCTTAACCGCTAGGCTACCACAGTCCCACTGATAGTAATATGAAAAGAAATGACAAAATCACTATTGGTTGTGTGCTTTCTATGTTTGAACAAAGTCATCACAAACCATTACCCCTATTTTCCTTTCACAGTTGTATTTGCTGTCTTGAAATTGTATTTAAATTGAATATACAATATCTTGATTCATTAAAATTTCACAAAAAAAACTTTTTGTTTCATGTCACTACTGAAAAAAGTCCATATGCTGAGCTATATTTTAGCCACAGGACTTGAGTCCTGTGTTTCCTAATGGTCACCTGGTGAGTATTAAACCCAAATGTGTCCCAAATGTGTCTGAAAATCACTGTGTAACCTTAAAAAATTATCACAACCAAACAAACATTTTTTTGCAAGTAAGTCATCTTTTTTGTTTTAAAATAAAATGTTCTGATTTTATGTGTGTACAGCTATTTAAAGTTTAAAGTGTTTGCTAATCTTGTACTGGCTAGCTTTATGTTCAAAATGAGTTGTGGGAGAGGTAAAAACAGTGTACAAATACAATATGAAAGCTGACTGTCCTTTTACTAGGTATGTGAACTTTGATACGTCACAATACACAGACAATTTTCATTAAAATTTTTTGTATTCATCTCTGACATTGAACCGAGTCAGTAGAATTGTCCATATATAAGTGGTCAAAGGCCATTTGTACAATATACTGTCTATAAATGAAGTCCCACCTTAATACATTTATTACCCCCCCGACCAATTTACAGTCACCTGGCAGCATAAGGTGCAAGGCAAGAACTCTAGACAGGGTGCCAATCCATCACGGGGCACATAGAGTCACTTTAGAGACACCGATTAACCTAAAACACATGTCTTTGAACTGTGGGAGGAAGCCAGAGTACCCGAGGTAAACCCAGATGGACACGGGAAGGGCATGCAGACTCCACACAGAAAGGACCCAGACTCCATGGGTCTAGGCTGGGGATTGAACCCAGGACCTTCTTGCTGTGAGGTGACAGTGCTACCCACCGAGCCACCGTGCCACCCAACAATGTACATGAGAGGCTGTTTTCAGATTTATATGAAGGACAAGGAGCCTGGGTTTTATTCACATTACATCAATTCAATGTGAACCCCAAGGGTGATGCAACAAACATCAACGTGGTAATTAACAATGTTAAAGTGGGACTGACTTCATAGACACCCGGAATAAAATACTTAAAATAGAAGTGCTAAAATAGCTGAGACTGCAGTGCCATGTAATTAACCAAAAATGGGTGCATTAAGCTTGGTCCAGTTAGCAGGTTGCGGTGATATTGTTGATAAGTTTTAATGGAAATCGTCGTTGTTATGAGGTCACCAGTCATTTTTTAAAAATAATTAATGGTGATCCTGATATAAAAATCATTGTATCTCCCTGCTCATACAGACAGACAAACAATCACGGCTGATGGATAAGAATAACCCAGACCGACAGTGTGTGACGTCTCATTTTAGTTGTCAGAGAGCAGAATCAATATTCAAAGAGAATAAACCATTTGATGAAGTGTAATGATAGCAGGCCACCGGTCCTGTGAAGCCTGAGCTCCAGCCTTAGAGGCTATACAAGTTCTGTAGCCGTTTGGCCTCCAGCATGTGCTATTACTGGGTCTTATGGTTTATTGAGTCATGCAGCAACAATTAGAGTGAGCTGGTCTCTCACAGTGGCCCTAAATTCCCAGAGGAGAGGCTAACACGTTTTCATCCAGCCAAAGCCTCATCTGACCAGCTCACAACACACACGCTAGCTAGCAGGCTGTTGTTTTTCATCTTATAATCTCTCACACGAACGGGCACCCCTAAAGCCAGCGTACAGTGCACGCACAGCAGTGTGGCTGCACCTCTTTCTCTGAATCCCAAGCCTCAGATGAAACAACCTGCACTGCATTTGGGTCACATATGACTCTGCTTTCACACCCCTCCCTCCCTTCTGTTGCTCCTTTCTTTTCCTTTTTATCCTCGTCCTCTCTTTAGAGTCAAATTTAAAATTTCTCCCGGCTGAAAATCAGGCCCATTAGAGGAGCATTATAAAAATATTATTGACCTTTGCGATGTGGTGCTACGACAGGCCCAGACATGGACCTCGCAGCCTTTTTAAGACTCCGCTCTTCATATACGATATTATTAACATATGCGAGGCTTAATAAATGTTCAGTCACTTTATTAAAAAATTTAAGGACAACAGTATAATTTTTATGAACCCATAAAAGGGGCGGGAGTGCATATTAATTTTTTTTCATGCACGGTGAACTTTTCAAGCACTCTCTTATCTGTTATGTAATAATTTATCTGCTTTATGTGAACTCCAGGCTATATATTTCAGGTCTTTGCTTGCCAGTACCGAGCTGAAAGCGGTAGGAGGATGAAAAGCCACGATCTGGCTCTGCACCGGCATGGCGGCATCAGAGGGCTTCGATTTCTTACCAATATGACCGGGCCGCCCAAGGCAAGGTATCTAATCAGGCTTCTCTGTGTAGTTAGAAAACAGAGAGAGGCAGAGAGATGTGGTGAGCTGGTTCCCCTTCTCCATGGTAACGTGCAGAAGGAAGGATGGTAAATGGAGGGGAAAGAGGGTGTAATGAGGGGTCATCCACAGGCCAAACCCAGGCCACGAGGACAAGGCAGAGAAGCTTTTCTGTCCTTTCTTTACTTCATACCCCTCCTTCAATCGCTCTTCTCCTTCTCTTTGATATTCTTTTAACCTGTTTTACACTATTACTCCCCCTCATGCTCTATATCCATGTGCTGTAGAGTTGAGAAATAAGATTTTCCCTTATACCCCTACCTATAGGATTGAGAAAGGCACTTTTTGGCTTTTTGACTCTCTCTCCTCCCTTGCCCTGAAAATAGAGTCAATCTGTCATGGGGAAGAAAGCCTGCATAGAGCACTCAAAAGGCAGTCATGAAGGTGCTTCAGACAAAAGACTACTCATTCTACGTCAATGCAAGATACTTTACAGACTGAACGTTAAATATAGTCTAGTCAGTGATTACATTCAATGGTTAATCATTTTATTAGCCGACTTGAAATAAATACAGATGAGCATTGGATTGAAAGGCAGCCAATTGACATGAGGCACCACGGTATCCTGATAAATAGGATGTTGTTGGTTACTAAAATCATGTACATTTTGCCAAACTCGGTTCGTAAAACTGAACAAAACTAAACGAATTAAGGTTAAGATGAGGTTTTCAGTGCTCCCTGGATGGATCACTAGTCCATCGCATGGCACAGCAGCACTGGGGATTACTCCTCCATCTGGCTTACCCTCTCTCAGATACTAATAATCATGTCTGATGTCCAGCTTGGTCAAAAGACAACTGATGGGTTTGCCATGGTGGTGAGGAAACCAAACTTCCACTGCACCACTGGAGCATCCACAACTGCATTAAAGTGATCCACATTGTTATTTTTTTCTCTCTTTACAGAGGCTGTGAAACCAGAAATTAGATGTTTTTTCAAAGAATATATAGTTCCCATAGAATATCATATCATACTCCTTACCATTTGTCACATCTGGAATATTTTTCCCATCTGCATCTATAAATTATATCCCTATAAGAAAAAAATCTGAAAAATTATTAAAATTTTATAAACATTTAATCAAAATACAGTGGTACCTCGGTTCTTGACCACCTCAGAACTCGTCAAATTTGAAGCATTTTCACCAGAAAAAATCGTCTTGGTTCTCGTCGTTTGCTCGGTACTCGGGGCACTTGCTTAAACTTATGAGTCAAGCCGTGTAACTCATTTCAGGCGAAAATCGATTCACAATTCATGATTCGATACACAGGGATTCAGTGATTCAGATTCACAATGTCTCTTTGTTTGTTTGTTTTTGTTTTTACATCTACAGTACTGTATTGTTAAAGCAAATAAGTCTCCACTAACCTAAACAGGATAGTACTGACAGCCAACCAAAAAGGAAATCCTGTCCTGAATGCTCCGGAACACAGGCTGCAATTAGCATTAGCAGCAATGCTAGCGTCGATGAGCTCACCAGTAGAGTAAGTGCTTTCACTTTCTGTCAATTACTCTCCAAATTACATGAGATTACTTTATTTAATTACATGAGAACACTATTATAAAATACACTTTGTTTTAATGATGCTGGCCACCTGTAGATTAATGTAAATGTGTTAAACATTAACTTACTAACATTATTTATCATAGGCTTCGCTATTATACACTATAGATTCCTCTACCAAACACTCGTTAAACTCTTGGATCCTTGATACATTTAAATTATGATGGATTTGTAGGAACATATTCCCATCATAAATCAGGGAGCACCTGTACAATACAACTCCATTACTGTGTATTAGTCCTTAGATATTCTGGGGGTCTGGAACTGATTTGGAAAAATTTGCTCAGTACTTGTCGTTTTCAGTTCTCTACAGGATTTATCGAAAGAATTAATGACAAGAACCGAGGTACCACTGTTAACTAAAATTGGTTTAGATAAGTGATGACTTATCAGATATGAGGCTAATTGGCCACCATCTGACATCAACTGTAGTGGTTTTGTTTACGTCAGAGTAAATCCAGCAGTTCCTTAAGAATTCCACTACTAGTAGTGCAAGGTAGTTAACCATTGTTAGAAAGGTGTTTTCAAAACAGATGAAGTTGTGGAAAGCACAAGTTAGGAGAAGTATACAAAACAATTTCAGTCTTTAACGTAGGAGTACCATTCAGAACATTGTTAAGAAGTGGAAAGTAGATGGTAACATTAACACTTCTTTAATTAGGCTGTACTTCCAAACTGACTGAGCTATAAGGATATTGATTGGTAAAGCTACCTAACTGTCAAGTGTATCTTTGAAGGACTTACAAGTCTTTATGGCTGAGATTGGTCAGTCTGTTCACGTGACAATCTCATAAGCATTACAATTTCAAGAAAGAACACATTTTTACTTGCATGCACATTTGCATAATTAAAAAATTAGTTTGAAGCAGTTATTAGCAAATATGCATCATGATGTGCTAAAATGACAGAATACGGTTGTTCAGTTCTAGAATATATAATCATAGCGTCATATATCAGATAGGAGAAGGGATCTCTTGGTTTGACTGAGTAACAAAAGCTACTTCAAACCTTCAAAAATGGCTGCACAATGAAAATAAAGAAACTGAAGTTTGATTTCATCCATTTTCTCTGTCATTATCTATCTAACAAAGTCTGTGCCAGTACCAATTGGCAGTAAAAACTTGAACAGTTTCCAAATGAACAGTTCAATTGGAGTGTTATAGGTTGTATTTCCAAATGCAAAGTCCACTCGATTCAGTTGGGTATAGAAAGGGATTTATCCAGCAAATGTCTCTTTGATAATGCTGAAGCACCTGCAGTTATTACTGACTGCTTTTTAGCAAGCTCTTGTAACATCTATCAGATTTTGCATTTTTGATTGGGTAGTGCCAAATATGTTTCACTCGGTTGTTTATGACAGATCTCTTTAAAATGACATTTCCCGGCATCTGTTTTGCTTTTTGGTGTGAAATGTAAGTACTATGACTGGTGAAAACCACATGCAGCACAAAATCCAAAATATCCCATAGCTCCTGTGAAACATGGTGGTTGCAACACTAGCCTGGTTTCCATCCAAATCTTTTGTGAATGTTATGGACATATGCAAAATTTCAGCAGATAAAATGCGAATTACCGTATTTCTCGGACCATAAGGCGCACTTAAAATCCTTTAATTTTCTCAAAAATCGACAGTGCGCCTTAAAATGCGGTGCGTCTAATGTATGAATTAATTCTAGTTGTGCTTTCTGACCTAGAACCGATTGTAGATGGTACACGGCGCTCATAAATCTGTCAAAATGTTTTAGCACGGCCTTGGTAAGTTACGAAGCTTACGGCAACCGTATACAGGTGCGCAGCATCGTGGGAGTAATACGGTATGTGCTTCAGCATTTTAGGGTAAGTGCATTCATTCATACATTTTCGAAGCGGGGGGGATTCAAACCCAACGCTATCAAGTCACGCAGTACAAACATGGACATAGAGCAGCTGCGAGAGAATCAGCATATTAACAAATCAATGGTAAGGATACGGAGGAAGTGGAGGAAAGAGCAAGAAGACGCCCTGGCGCCAGGTAAAGACCCAAACTGAGCTTCCGACGGAACTTAGAGTTTTGTTTCATTTTAATGCGTCTTATAACCCGGTGCGGCTTTATGTATGAAAAATATACCCGTTAACGGTCGATCATTGATATTGCCGCCTTATAACCCGGCGCCTTATACGGTAAGTTGTGTTTCCGTCTACTACAGCTATGTGAGTAAACTTTAGATGACGTAGACTAACACAATTAGGGATGGCATTGAAACAAACAACAATGGAGTATTTTAGCAGAATAATCTTTACAGCCTTTAACAAGTCTTTTATGGTTTCGTTAAGGGCATTTCAGCTTTAGCCTTTTCCACCTCGTCCTAGCGTAAAACTCTTTTTGTGGTATTTGGGTTTTGAATTTTTAAGTTGTTCCATCCAGGTTTTTCTTTGCGCAATTTCAAAACTCGCAAAAACTTGGTGGATGGAAAACCTGCTGTTGTTGTGGTGTTTTTCTTCAGTGGTTGGGCTCAGTATTTGGCCAGGATTGAAGGGAAAATGGATGCTGCCAAGTGCACTCAAATTAGTGAGGAAAAGCAATGGCCCTCTTCTAGATTGCTGAACATGAGCTGCTGGTTCATCTCCCAGAATGATCCTAAACACACCACCTAAAACAGAGGCTTAAGGATAGTAAGGTTGACCAAGTCAGACCTCTGACCTACTGTATATCGGACAGAAAATCGATGGATTGACTTGAGGAGAGCAGTCCATTGCCAGCCACCACAAAACTTGACTGAATGTGAACAATTCTACAGAGAGAACTGGGCAAATATTCCTCAGGTCAGGTCTAGGTGTTTACAAACAGAGTGATGGTTGCAATTAAGGTAAAAGGTGTTTTCATGATGTATTAAATAAAGGACTTTGACAAGCCAATCAAATTTTTTTAGTTTTGAAAATGTTGCCTTTTAATGCCAGGTGCAGCAATGTGAAGAAACTAATGCATTACAAATATTACAAAATTCTTCTGATCTAAAAGTAACTGACTGTAGCTTTAACATTTACAACCATCTCCATATACTGTCATACTTGTACACAGCCTATGTGATGTCAGGATTTTTTCATGACTATGATGATTCTATTTTTATTATCCATTACATTCAAATTCTACTTAGAATCAATAGAGGTCGAGCTTTTGTTTATTAAAAACATATGGCCACCGCATTGGGGTAAGGTTTTATGAGAGCTGTATGCAAAAGAAATTATCACCCCAATATTTAACAGAAAATAATTTGAATATAATTTTGGCTGTGTGCAAATTACCATTCCATAGGCCTTACAGTGCACTTCAAGCTGTTGTAGACCTATGTAGGGTACATGGGGAGTGTATTGGAAGCCATTTGGGATTTAGAATGTGTGCGCCACTGTGACGCCCACACTTGGTATAATGACACAAAAATTACTTCTGCATGGAACAAACTTAAGTAGATCATTTTGATAACTTTAGCAGAAATACATTTCAAACCATATTGGAAGAATGAAGCCTATAATGTAATGTGATCAAAAGTCTTGGCACCTTTTCCCCATTGTTCACTAAGGTCACAATATATTTGACTTGCTAATGAGTTGTTTCAATTTCCAGAAATGTGTGTTAAATAAAATTTTAGCTTCTTCCCTACAGTGTTAACTTCTTTAACAAAACCAGGGGCATCTAAA
Source organism: Ancistrus triradiatus (assembly GCA_025084515.1). Classification (NCBI taxonomy): domain Eukaryota; kingdom Metazoa; phylum Chordata; class Actinopteri; order Siluriformes; family Loricariidae; genus Ancistrus; species Ancistrus triradiatus. Next base: position 8,499 of record JAJAGP010007872.1, read on the forward strand.
ATATCTAACAGCATTGCTTGAGAGTTCAGCATTCAATGAACTAAAGAAACACAAGACAGCGGGTGTGAAATTTTGGTTCCAATGGACATGGACAAACCAGCAGGTGCTGTGAGATTGCTCTCTGCATTTCTTGTCTTTCAGCGTGGCTTTTTTATATGATTTACAATTGTCACTGTGGCCAAAAATGGCACTTCAATGCACCCATGTATATGAAGACAAAGTCTGAGAGGGACGATCCCTTGTTTTAGAGTAAAGAGGACATGACTTGTTTCTCCAGCGTGCTCTGTGACGTGTTGATGAGAGTGTCAGTTTTCAAAGAGCGTAGAAGATTTACAGCGATTTGTGGTTATCTAGGTGTTCAAGCTGACGACACATTTCTCTTTAAAACTGTGGGCATGTAAAACTGTGACAGGAAAACAGGCCAGTTGGCAACTGAAAGATCCATCTTCTCTGTTGTGCTCTTTATTAGGGGAGAGAGGTTTGAGGAGGCTTAATTTGGGACTACTAAGTAAATAAGGAGCTCGAGTCCAAGGAGACAGGCAGACAGAGAGAGGGAGAGGAGAAATGTCAACCAGCCTGCAGTCTAACATTGACGTGTCACACAAAAACCATCCCTGACAGCCCCCAGCCCCGCTGCCCATTGTTCCTCCCTGCTTAATTGAGATGCACAAACATTGACAGAACTCATTTGCTGCAATGGCGAGGTGTGTTTCCCTATGCATTACACAAATTGCAATACAAACACACACTCGTGTGCGCACACATTATTTCTTGGTTCATTGATGCCTTGTAAATGGATACGCTCTTGTAGGTGTTTAGATGAATGTTGCATTGATTTGAGATGTGATATTATTTACACAGCAGCTATCATTTTCCACTTTCACCTCTCAGGTGTGCTCTAGATTCCAGACATTTTCTAAATGCCGCTTCATCAAATATTAGAGAATACAGGACATAGACCCTTCATAATGGTTATACAAGAATCAAATTCCAATTATGCCTTCATAACACTTGCTGTTCATTTGAATGAAGGAAAGCAGAAATGGACACCGAATACCAAACTGCAAAAATGTATTGCGACAAATAGACAATGTCACAGATACACACAAGAACAGATGCCCCAAGTCATGTTTAGGCATGCAGTGTTATTGTTTGGGCACTTTGGCGCACTTACTTATTAAAATTATTTTAAAAGTTATTGGTGGAAAAATAGGATGACAAGCACACAATTTTGAAAACCTTTCAAGATTTTTCATTTACAAGGGTTCACAACATTGTTTTCTTGTTGCACTAAAATGTGTTTTTTTTTTGCAAAGGTTGTCTTTGAAATGTTGTTACTTACAACTTACATTACATACGATAATGATTTATTACCCTACAAGAGATCCTGGGGGGTCTGGGTTCAATTCCTGAGGGGGGCTTGCAACGTGATGTTTGTGTAGTGCGTTTTTGGGTCTTGTGATGGATTGGTGCTCTATCCAGGGTATGGTAGCCAGCCTGTACCCAGTGAATTCTAGGGTATGCTCCAGACGCTCACCCCATAACCCTGACCAGGATGAAATGGGGTGCTTTGCTTTTTGCTTTTACCCTACCTCCTAGGGTTTTTGAGTGCATTTAGATGCACTTAATAATCCGATAACTGCAGAAAATCAGATTTTGTAAGTAATCCAATCAACGAGTGTATATGTTGTTGACTAATTAGCTAATGGGAAATCTCCCAGGCAATAATCAGATTTCTACTTTGCAACCAACCAATAATCTGACAGAAAGATGTGACATAAGCTTAATTTTTTTGAATTAAACAATCAAATTCTTTATTTTCTGCAGTATATATTGCCTTTCAGAATCTCCACAAAGTGTTCGATAGCCATTTAGCGGGTGCCGCGTTTAATTTCAGGGTTGCCAGATCCCACCAGAGAATCCCTAAGCTGGTGTATGTAAATAATGCTGCCTTCAAGTCGTGTCGGAAATATCGTATTTACGAGATGACATCACATAAACGTCACCGCAATGTCGTATTTACCAGTGGGAAACTCGGATTTTTCGATAAGCCCCGACTTTCCGAGTTGGGGGCGTGTCAGTAACGAAACGTCATGGCGGCTGCCGGCATGGATGCTGCTACTACAGTAAACGTAAAGTTTTTAGTTTACTAACAGTAGTTATGCATGTTAACTGTACAGTTTAAGCTGGTGTACATTTTGTCCAACTTGCACTGATGTTAATGAGGAATTACAACAAAATAATATTATATAATATAAAATATTACTCATCTAAATCGTGTCCTGTTCGCTTCATTCTCTTCAAGTA
>JAJAGP010007873.1:0-10805 GCA_025084515.1 Ancistrus triradiatus
AAAAATGTTTAAGGCATGCTACGTTATGATCTATACAGTATATGTTAAACTCCTCAGTTTACGATACTTTCAACTTACGATGGATTTTTAAGAACGTATCCCCATCGTAAGTCAGGGAGCACAAGCATTAGAGCTCGGCAGTCAGTTTGGGTCATAAATGCTACAACTTTTAGCCCTCGCTATTCCTGAAACAGAATAATCAAAAACCTCATCAAGCATGAAATTAAACCCCGAAATAAATCAGATTCTCATTTAACTCAACAAAACTATCCAAATGTACAAATTGATCTGTTTCCTAGCAAGTTCTTGAAACCACAAACCAACACCGCAGTGGACGTGCATCAGATTTGCTTTGCATTCCTTCAGTACTTGAAGCAGAAACCTTAAAGTAACTCTTAGTACTCTCTAAAGTCCAAACATTGGGACTGGGCTTACTACCTGTAGATTTGTCTCAAATCTTTACCATATAGTTTCCAGGCAAAATTGAACAACAACAATACCCTCTAGGCATAGAGATGAAATGCAACAAGAATTGTGTTGTATTTCTGGACTGCTGACCAAAAGGTCCAATGTTGGACCATTGAGCAAGACCCATAGTTGTTTGGATTGGACGTCTACTAAATAATGATGTTGAATTTGGATAAAGTAAACAAGATTGTTGTTTGACTTCAGTTAAGGTTGAATTCTTTTCATTTATGCCATCCCAGTGGCTTAAAGGTGGTAGTTTAGTGTTTAATTATCTGCCATAATGACCGTGAGTTTAAAAATTCAATTCCTAGCGTGAGTCTAACTCTGTTTGGAGAGTCCAAACAAAGCAGCGGAAGCACAAGCGTGAATTCTCAGTCCACTCTCCTCCCTTTGACTGCCATCTGGAAAACCTTAAGGCTTAAGCTCTTTTCTGGGTCAGCCAACACGCATGCAATGGATTCTATTTAGTAGAGGTTTTTTTTTTCGGAATTACTAACATAATCTGCCGTCTCTAGGCTGCTCATCTGTGCTCGTAGGACCCCATGTGTTTAAAGACGAGCTTGATTTAATCATTCTAAAATGAACGTGTAATAATAAAATACAAACAAAAAAGTAGACAAACTCTTCGGTACAGGTAAGAGGCGTTTAATGACCATTTGATCAGCATTCGCTTTAACGATGGAGATCTTAACAATTTGCTATAATGCATCATATGAACTAAAAATCTGTCTTTTAATTTTAGTTAACAGCTGGTCAAATTAAAAAGGATTAGCAGGTGTATTTTTACTGCCATAAATAATCCACGCTGCAGCCAGCGACATGTTAGTTTATGTTTAGATTCCATTGTGCGTGTCAACTGACGGACCACGGTCTTGTGCAATTCCTGTAGGGAGCGATGTGTAGAACAGTTTGGGCTTTGGATGCTGTGTAGGTGGCAGCGTTCCAGTCCTGTATTCAGCGTATCGTTTGCACACGGTTTTCTTCAGAAAATAAGCTTTATATTTACAGTACAGTAGCATAAAAAGACTACGTGACTGTGGTAATGTCTGGTCAACGACCGGTGTTGCAGATTGAGGTCTGGGCTTTGACTTGGTCACTCTAGTACATTGGGGTTCTTGCTTTCGAGCCTCTCCTGTCTAGCTTTGGCAGTTTGCTTAGGGTCGTTGTCTTGTTGGACGGCGAACCTTTGCTCCTGGTCTGTTGCAGACTGGACCAGGTTTTCGGCCCTTTATTGGACTCCTTTGCTCTGCTGCCACCGAAATGCGTCAGCGTGTTGGGGATTTCAGCCGAGAGTACATTTGTCCAGAAAATTTGTGACTTTTGGCAAACTGAAAGTGATGTGAGACGGTTTGTTTAAAGAAAGGCTTTCGTCTTGCTCAGCTCAGCTCAGCTTTGTGGAGCGTCCTGTGCGTAGCTTGTCCCATCTCGGCTGCTTCTTTGATTATTGCCCTATTGACGGACGGCCCTGTCTAAGCAGAGTCACAGTTGTGCCAATTTTAACGATGATCTATGGAGTCGTCTCGAGTTACAGGACCCTGACAGACAGCATCATTGTAAGCATGCACAATCAATTTACGTAGTGGTACAGTGAATAAGCGGGCGTGCTCAAGTGGAACAACAGTATGTAGCTCAGAATAAGATTGCCGAGTGACTCAGAGGTCCTGGTGGAGGGGGTGAGAATGTGGTGAGGGACGGAAAGAAAGGGGAGCAGTGTTGGCAATTTGTAGGGTGAAGGGGGGGGTTCTGCATACTTTGGGAGCGCATTGTCCCAGACATGTTTCCTGGCAACCCCCTTGCGTGAGTGTTAGGCTTTGTGAGGACCGAAAGTCCCCGGTGATGACGGCGATGGGACGTATTTGTCTGGTCGCGACAACAAAGGTGCCTTTCTATAAAATGATGCGGAAAAAACATTGATTAAGCTTTGTTTAGCTACAGGAGTCATTTGCGTCTATATCCATGCAAGCCAGGATTAGGGTTGGGCCATTGAATCGTTTGAATTTTATCAATTCAAATTCCACGTTTTGCTTCAAACATAGTGGAAGAAAGTTGCCAAATGTTTTATGAACGTTTCAGACCTGTTTGGTACCAAGAAAATTCCTGTTAATACAACCATCAGTTAAATTTCTAAGTACTCAAGGCTTTGTATACGTGTTAAGCCCCAAATCCAAGGCAAGTGTAGGAGACTTCAAGCTGCCCATGGTGTTGTGCTTAATATCAACTTTCACATCTGTTCCTCTAACTAGACAATTGACACAGAGGAGGAAAAGGCTATAAATAGGGCGTTTTTCCACTTTTCTGTCCATGAAAAAGATGAACGATGAGCCGGAATTGTTCAAATTAATAAAAGAAGACCAAGAAACTCTGATGGACCGCTTGTAGACTGGTCAGGTATGGAAAGCAAAGCCTTGACATTTTTGCTGAGGTCTCAGCAATCTGTTGCATTTTGTTTTTCATCCAATTTTTTCCTGGTCAGATTCCTGGAGAACGTCCCCTGAATGGGGTCACTGGTTACTGGGTACAATGGGGTTACTGGGAGATGATCTCCAACCTGACCCGGCTGGAGGGTGCCGCAGAGACATTGCTGTAATCCCTCACTGGGCACACACATAAGGATGTCTTGTATGGAACGCCAGTCCGGCACGGGCCCAGTCCAGTCTGGGCTCCCATCCCTGTGACGTGGCCAGTCTCGTCTGAGTACTGCCGGCTTATTCTAGTTCAGTCGAGCGTGTATCCTAAATGGGGTGTCAATGTTGTAGATCTTGTTTAGTTTAGCCTATCGTGGAATTCTCTTTATAGGTTCTGTCCGCTTATTAAAAAAGCCTTTTGGCTGGGACATAGTGGAGAAAAAAAAAAATCATGGGGGGGACAATGTTGAAAAAAACTTGTTTTATTTTGTACAGGAATGTTTTCTTTTGCCAAATCGGATTGCACTATTTATCCTATGTACTAAATGTTTGAAATTAAAAAAAACAATACCTTGGCCGGGCACATTATGCTTTCCCCCGCTTGGGACATCGCTTGATTAGCTACTTCTTGCTTTTTTGGCTCTGGTATGAACAAAAAAAAAGTACTCTTTTTTGCCCAGGGGGCCTCCCTTTCTTTTTTCCCTCCTTTGGGAATGTTTAAAAAAAAGGGAACCATTTGCATTTATGTTGTAATCGCGCTCTTTGAAATAAAAAAAACTCGCTTTTGCGGCTATTTTTAAGCTGGTTGTGGTTTCTTCCACTGAACCTCCAGCGCTTTGCGCACGGGACGGGGGGGACCCGCCACAGGGCGGGGGGGGAAAAAAGTCAGATAGGGGGACGAGGCCGAAAACAAAAAAACTTCTAAACAGAGACAAAGAGGGGGGGGACAAATGAGGAAAGGAAAAAAAATTACCAGGGAAAATTCAACATTAGGATTTTTAAAAGAAATTTTAAATTGTAAAATTATGGTGGAAAAAAATAAAGGTTATTTAGGGGGTTTCAAATTAAACAAAAAAAAGTTCAAACTAATAACTTTGTAAAACATAAAACATTTGGTTGGGGGCAAAGGGAAATCTGGTTTTCAAAAGTTTTCTGTAAGTCTTTCACCAGGTTTGCACACCCACTGTAAAGGCTGGGTTAATTTTGGGCCCATTCCTCCCATTGCAGGAATCTTCCTTCTAGGAAAAGCAGTGATGTTTTGGGGCAGAACACGGGGTAACTTCAACTTCCCTTCACAAGTTTTTCTTTTACCAGCGTTGAGGTCGGAGGACTGGGCTAGGGCTAACTTCCAGGACCTTGGAAAAAAATGGGGCTTTTTACGGAAAGCCCACTCCTTCAGTGGGTTTCCAAGGGCAAGTGTGTTTGGGATCATTTGAACATGCTGGGGAAAGACCCCCAGACCCCCCACATTTACATCTTCCAATGCTCTCAACTGATGGGATGTTGTGTAAGTTAAAAGGTTTTGGCTTTCAAAAAATTTCTTTCATGGAGAATGGGGCCCCGTCATTTCTTTTCTCTTAACATGGCATTTCAGCTGTTCCTGGGTTCTCCTTTGCAAAGGGAAAAAAAACAGCCCCAAAGGGGGCAAGATTTTCCAAACCCCCATGCTTTCAACCAGTTAACATATGGTGTTTCTTAGGAGTGCCAAAATTCAGCATTCCAACAACATGACGAGTTGAGTTTTTGGGCTCTAAAAAGTTTTTCTAATTTTGGTTTCATTCTGGGGACAACGATTTATTTCTCCAATCATCTTCTGGATCATCCATATTTGGCTCTATGGCAAAACTTCAGGGGACGGGGGCCTGGGAACATGGGGTGGACATTTGGAATTGATTTTTCCCTCTCGGCGTCGTGTGTTACTTGATGGTTAAAGGCTGTTACTTTGGGGTCCAGCTCTCTGCAGGTCATTCATTCAGATTTTTCCTCCGTGTTTAGGTTCTGGGTTTCCACAACTCCCACCATTGTTCATGATTATTGTGAACCCCAAACGCAATTGAGAATTCTTTTGCGTGGTTGTAAAAAACAGATTTTCAAGGGAGATTTAAAATGTCCTTGTTATTGTCTTCCATTTTCTTACATTTGCTCCCACCCCAGTTGATTTATTTTCGTATGGTAGATTCCTAATTTGGCCTATTTAGATTTCCCACTCTTTCATAAGACTGGTGCAGGTTCTAACCCAAATGTTTTCGTTCTGATGTTTAAAATTTGGACAGGGCTTCTTTTTGCTTTCTTGAAGCTTTGTGGCTATGCGGGGGCTCCCCAAAAAAGTCCAACCGGAGGGGGGGCCCTTTACAAGCCAACACCATTCATGACCAGACCCAAGGGCCGGCAATGACGGGGGAACGGGGTCGGATATCTCGAAAAAGCGCGGGGCAGTTTGGGAAAAAAAACCTGACCAAAAAAAAACAACGGGGACATAATTAATAATAATAAAGGGAATAAGGGCATAGAAGAAGGAAAGAAGAAGAAGGAAAAAATAATTACTTTCGGATTTCAGGGGGTGGTTTGCCACACTAAATAATAAAAAATAATAAATTAATAATAAAAAAAACTAAGGGGGGAACTTTCGGATAAAACAAAAATTTAAAACTAATTATAAAAAGAAATGTATCCCAATGTATTCCAAGTTCTGAAAAAAAGTAAGAAAGAAAAAAAATGGTACGTTTTTGTTTTTTGGGACCACGGAGGTGGAACTTAAAAGGGATTCAAGGAGAAAGGGAAATTTGGAGGAAACAAGTGAAATTCTTAGAGGAGGAATCATGGGTTGGACAACCCCACTAACCTCCACCCTGAAGTTGAGGGCAAGGGATACTCACTAGGTTTTGAAAAAGGAAAGAGAGATGAAAAACCCTGGAGGCAAAAAATTTGGAAGGGGGATGGGATGGCTCTTAATGGAAAGTGAGAATTGGGGGGGGGGAACCAGTGGATGAGATTTAGAAAAAGGTAGGGCCTTGGAACTTCAAAAGGATGTTTTTTTTTGTTCTTCAGGCTACATCCAGAACAAAAACCTGATAGAAGAGGACAAAAAAGGGAAAAGGCTTTAAGAGAGGGTTGGAGGAAGTATAAGATTTTGAATGATTTCATACTTGGGATAAAAAACTCTACCAGATTAGAAAAACGTGGGAAAGTTCTTGTGCAAAAGTAAATTTAGAAAGAGCTTGCAGATTTACAGGAGGGGGAAGGAGGTTGTGGAATGAATGCTCTAAAAAAAAAAAATCAAAAAACATTTGAAAGTCTTTTGCATTGCGCTTCAAGAATAGGAAAAAAAAGACATTCTGAAAGGGAATGTGGTTTTCCCAAGTGGTTCATCCTGAAGCCACCAGGAGCTTGGAGTGTGTTTACCAACCTTTGGCAGAAATAACAGATTTTTGTCAGATTTACTGAGAAAGTTGGGCCTTGACACTTCAAAGATGGGGGAAGCACATCCTAGTCCCACCGCACAAAAATAGGACCCTGATCGTTGGGGGTCCTGATCATTAGGGAAGGCGACAGCAAAGAGAAGTAAAAAAAGAGGGGGGGACAATGAGTGTAGAAAACCAAAGGGGAGGTTGGTCCATAAAAAATGTTATGCCTTTTTTTGATAAAGTGTTATATATTTACACATCTATTGTGTGAGTGTGTGTGTGTCCATTAGGTTTTAAATGGTGGTGTATTTGAAAATAGAAACAAAAAGCCAAAAAACAAAAAAAAAAAAAAAAAAAAAAAAAAACATAGGGGCTTGTAATTCCCAAAAAATGGCACAAACGTAATAGCTGCCATACTAACTTAAGTAGTAAGTAAAAAAGTTGTAGGGGCTTATTGTCGTGTGCCATTTCGAATACCAGCCATAAAAATAAGGAATAATATGTGGTTAAAGCCCGGGGGGGGGGGGGGTAACATACTGCTTATTATTACCTTAAATTAATTAAAATTAAAAACTGTAATGGGAATTTAAAGATTTGATTAAAGGAAAAACTAAAATTAAAAATTTGGGATAACGTGTGGGGGTTTTTGTTTTCTGTTTTTTATGATCAAAAAAACAAAAAAAAATGGAAAATGGGGTAGTTTTACCCATTTTTGAATCTTCTAATTTTTTAAATGATTAAAACGTGATTTAAGGAATTTGCGTTTTCTAGAAAGTTAAGGCATGGCCTTCAAAAAAAAACCCTTTCTGAAAAAAGAAACACACTGCAGGGAACTTTGCATTTACATGGGAAACCTGTGGAAAGCAGGGAAGTTCGTAGTACGCAAGTTGCCTGGTTACAGTGGGCAAAAAGTCATAAACATTTGACTGTACAAGGGCCTTGCTTAAGGACCAAACAGTGGCAGCCTGGCAGAGGTGGGATTTGAACCCAGGACCTTCTGGTCCATAGTCCTGTACCTTAATCCCTAGGCTACCACAGTCCTACCACAGGGGTGTTTTAATTATGCAGAAATTGGTCCTTCGGTTGAGGTGACAGTAAATTTGAACCACAGTGCCTATACTGAGCTGCTGGATAACCAGGTTTTGCCTTTACCAGTCCTTGCCTATGTCACAGGACTGTTCGGTATGTCAAAGGATCGTAAAGGGTGGTCTTCACATTTGCAGGCAATTTAAAGTTCATTTCAGCCTGCAGCTTCCTTATCCCTGTATATATAGCTCATCCCTATCAGTTTCAACCCTTCCTTTCCCACTTCAACAATGAACTCAAATGAAGTTTTTCAGAATTGGCAGAGGTCAGGTAGAAGTCCATCTATGATTCACATCTTTCTCTCATTTTATTGAAAAAACTATTAGTCGTTGTTCTGTGGTTGCCTTATTTGGTCTACCTTCTAGAGAGGTCCTACTCTCTGATTCACAATAAAGCATTTTTGGTTTTTGCTTTGTGAACATTTTTAGTCTTTTGTTTATATTACTTAAACAAAAACATGCCAGCACCCCCCTTACAACCACTTGGTTGAGGTGGCTCACTCTCTTCATTTGAATAAAATTTGATTGCTGTGTAGGCCTGATGACCACGACTTATCATATAACTCAGAATGACTCTTTATTTCATGTTAGCTATAGATGGGTGTCTGTTTGTCTATACATCTATTTATTTATACATTTATTGCTTTACCTTTTGCTGTATTTATCTTTTTTCCACGTCTGCTTACTCTGAACTGCTAGAACATACATCATCACATCAAAAAAGTTGGGAAAGTATGGAAAATGCAAATAATAAATAAACAAACAAACAAACAAACACCAACAACAAAAACAGTGCATCTTACTTTGACGTTATGTAATGTTTTGTCTGGGCAACACCATTTTATAAATAAACATCCATTCCTGCATTTGTATATTAACAACTGAATTGAAGTCACGGCCTGCAGAAATATAGGAAACTAAGGATTTCTAAACCTTTAAGCACCACTACAGAGTTCACATCAGGTGATCAGAGCTGTTTTGATGGCATGCAAAGAATCATATTCAGGTGAAGTAATATTCCAGTGCGACATAAACAAATAACAAATTACCAATAAAATCCCCCAAATTATTGCACATCCTTACCATCAAAAAGATTACAATTATTTAAAGGACATAATAGATTGGATGTCATATTTTCTTTTACTTAGATGAACCAGATTACCAAAGGCCATTAAGAGATATATGTTGTCTAAATTGTATGCTAAACCAATTATAACTGCTCAGAAATTCCAAGTCTCTCTGTTAAATAAATGGTGTGATAATTGTTTCAGACCTCTTCTTTGATGCAAACACTAACACTGACATTACTAAAATCACTTTCCTTAATACAGCTGGCCCTCTCTTTCTGCAGGGATTGGGTCCAGGATTCTGCACATCTGCAGATAGCAATGTCTGCAGAAGCTGAAGTTCTTGATGCCACAATGCCACAGTAGTTGCGTATTAAACATTGGTCTGGTGGTTAACATTGTCACCTCAAAGCAGGGAAGTCCTGGGTCCTTTCTGTGTGGAGTTTGCATGTCCTCCCCATGTCCGCGTGCGTTTACTCTGGGCCTGTCCCAAGTACGTATACTAGACTTGATGTAACTTTGATGTGAATAGCAACATTAAATAAATCCAGACATATAAAACTAGATTACCTGTAACACAATGTAAATGTTATGCAATTATTTGTAACAAAGTATCATTAAGAAAATAATGACAATAAAAAATCTGTTAATGTTAACAAATGAGATGCAAGAGGAATAATGCTCAGTCATGCTTGTTGCCTACATATCACTTCATTGGAGCGAATTCAAGTTTGCTGTTTGAAACTACTTGGATTGGCGCATACCTGTATTGGATGCTTTTAATAGTTTTCTATTATGGTTCTAAAAACAGGACCAGCGCACACAAACTTTTGCCATTATAAAGTGTACAAGTATGGGCCAGATTATTTTTCATGACAGGAGGCTATATACTATATAATACGAAGCAACCAGGTTTTGGTGTTATTTTGTACAAGAAAAACAGCAATTAGCATTCTTGCACATCTGACTGGCAACTCAACTGTAGTTTTTCTAACATGCTTCATTTTAAGTATTCTTCAGCAGATGTTATGCATGAATTGATGAAATATTCCCTAATACTTAATTGTTTGAATGACAGAACAGTCATTATGATTTGGGAAATCAAATCAAATAAACAAGTACAAATTCATAAGTGTAGCTGTTATGAAGTCAATATGAATATGAAGGGCAGAGTCAATACTTGTTGCTGTTGTAAAGGTTTAAACATAATTGAAGAACCCTCACTTCTCTAAAAATGTTTTACCCTTTTCTGAGATATAATTATCGCAAAGTACCTCCTCTCTTCTAACAACAAGCTCATTTACTTGCCTTTTCATCTTAGTGTAGGAAGCATATGAAGAGACAATGACATAAACCACAGTATATAAACTCCTGTTTTTGTCTCAAGGCAATTTCTTTCAAGTCAGATTATACACTCATGTCCCACACTCCTATGTCCAGCTCCATTCAATTCTCCCTCGAGTTTTGTCCTTCATCACTTCTCCATGCTCACTCTGTCTGAGGCCAGAGCCCTCTTCTGTTGAATACACACCAGAGTCACCACTGCTGTAGTGGCATTGTGTTCTGCTGCTTTGCTCCAATGTATTGTTCCGCACATAAACCTCTGGGATGACCTTGTGGACTTCTGCAATTGTAGGGTATAAGGTCAAGACAATCTCACAGCAATTCTCCACATCTGGCTCCATGCTGAGCAACTGTGGTGTGTCTGAACCAGCAAAGTCATACAGATGCTGTGAACACACACACACAAAAAATACTTTACCAGAAACATTTCATGGAAGCAAAAACTCTGAGGCTTGTTGACTTTACAGTGCAAAATTAGCATTGTAATACAAAGCACAACTGCCTTCTTATTTAAAATTTACAGTTCTTACACACTTACTAATACTAATAGCCTCCCTATATTTACATTTACAGCATTTAGCAGACACCCTTATCCAGAGTGACTTACAATTGATACAATCTTACAATCCAAGCAATTGTGGGTTAAGGGTCTTGCTCAAGGACCCAACAGTGGCAGCTTGGCAGAGTTGGGATTTGAACCCTGGACCTTTTGGTCCATAGTCCAGTGCCTTTATATATGCAAGTAAATCATTATTGTTATGTGTCTGTGTGGCCAAAGTTGTGTTGCCAAACACTAGTGCCAATTAAAAAAAATAAATCATACACTATCAAACTTGTCGCATTACACTCAAACCATTTTCCAGCTGTATTTAGCAAATACATTCACCTTCCTAATTACACACCATCAACTAAAATTTATATAAACAATAAGCAGAATATAAAGTGAAAAATAAGTCTCCATGGGTTCTAAAAAGTTTAAGTATAAGAGCCAACCAAAAGGAAAACTGAACTGAATCCTCCAGAACACAGGCT
>JAJAGP010007874.1:0-10805 GCA_025084515.1 Ancistrus triradiatus
ATTTTCCCCAATAAATAAATTACCAAGTATAATATTTTTGTCTCATTTGTTAACTGGGTTCTCTTTATCTACTTTTAGGACTTGTGTGAAAATCTGATGATGTTTTAGGTCATATTTATGCAAGACTCCATGAAGGATTTCCTACTTGAAGGAGTTTCACAATCCATTCTATTATTTCAATTGACAGCTTCTGTTGGGGCCCATGTTTTCTTTCAATTACCCAAGTCTGACAGCTTCTGTATGACAGGTCTGTAAGCATTTCTGTTTAACTGCAGACTAATTTGCAGATTTAGACTTGTGCCAGTATTTGTTTTATGCAAATTAGAAGGTGAGTCCATAAAGTTTCCCTTGATAATATGCCATTAATCAGAATAATTTAATGTACTTTGTCTGACTTACTCTTATAGCTCCAGACATGCAGGTTGGATTCCTGGCCCAGGTGCAGCCTTTGCATGTTCTGTAAACTTTGGAGTTTGCATGTTCTCCATATGTCAGTGTACTGTAGGTTTCCTCTTGCGATTCCTCCCAAATTCCAAAGACATGCATTAGGTCAACAGTTGTCTCTGAAGTGTCCCAGTGTGAGTGACTGTTTCTGTCTACATGGCTGGTTCCCACCATGATTCTGTTGCAATATCTCAAGTGTTTGGTGAGTCCCATTTTTTTAAACAAAAAAAAAGGATGTCAAGTTTTGAAAAATAACACATGTATTTTGATGGGATCCTGCACACCATGTTTGAAACTGACAGATTACAATGCTGCATGAAATTTTTAATTGCAGCTCGTTCTAATTTCTGCTTTGTTCGGATGCGTTAAAATCAGGCTGTCCAATTAGAGCCCTGTTGTCAGGCAGAACAGCTCATCCTGGTAGCAGGCACAAGAGCTTATATGACAAGCCACACTTTGACTATAAAAACATGGATAATAATGAAGAGATCTGGTGGAATTATAGCTGAAAGGCTGGGGAATGATATTGAAAACCTCACAGTGACTGTATGGAACCGGCCTTTTGTTTGTCTAAGTGCATTCTAATCTGTTCATGCCCACAAAAAAACACAAACTATATGTTCCCTCACTAATCATGCTTGTGTCTTTATTATTATTTTAACTTGATGTGAAAAAGACCTTGTGAAAATTAAGTGACACATTAAGAAAAAGGAAATTAAAGAAAGCAAAAGAGGACAGGGAGTTTTCAGCGTTTAGACAAACCATGTAGAACACTTCGTGTGAAGGTCCCACTAAGTTAAAAATTGAATCCATTTTTTAAATTTATTTATTTATTTATTTTTGTGCGAAAAAAAATCGTACCCTGTGTGAATAGGCCTTTATCCGCTTAATCCTGAACATGGTCGCAGGAGAGCCGGTGCCGCAGGGTGCCAATCCATCACAGGGCACAACCACTCACACTTCAGAGACACCAATTAACCTGACATACATGTCTTTGGACTGTGGGAGGAAACCAGAGTACCTGGAGTAAACCCACACAGACTTGGGAAGGGCATGAAAACTTCACACAGCTAAGACACACACTACTCCACCTGGGGATTCTTGCTTTTAGGTGACAGTGACCCCCGAGTCACCGTGCCACTGTTTAGACGGATTTCAAACTTCAAACTGAATAATAACTTTACTGACTCCTGATATACAATAGAAAGTGAAGGACCTATTGCAGCAGTTTAGCTAACAATAAACTTTCATAACAATAGCTATTAGGACTTGGTAAAAGAGCAGGTGACTGATCCTTTGCAGTGAGGGTCTGATTTTGAGCTGGACTACCCAGGTTTAAGCTCCATTGTCAGGGATCACATTTATATGATCCAGCATGGACTTCCGCAATGTTACCACTAGCCTTCAACTCTTTTAAATGATTTTAAATTTCTTTCCCTGCTAAAAAGTTCAAAGCAACCCTTCCTGCAGCAGTCTTCTTGACATCAGCATTAATGAATGTAACCTACTGAGTAGATCCTCATGAGCCAATTACATGAACATGATTTGTTGGAACAGTCCGTGACCAGCCAATATTCTATTCTTCATTATTTTTCACATTTCAGCCCCACTTGCCCTGGTCCAGGGCATGTGTTTCTGGCACAGAACATGCAAAGGCTGCAACTGGGCCAGGAATCCAATCTGCATGTCTGGAGCTATAAGGTTAACCCCAGCAGCATAGTGCTCTGGATTGGGAAGGAGATTGCTGTTGAAACATCAGAGAATGATCTACCAACCAGCCTCCCCCTCCCTCTGACACTCAGCGATGGCTGTGTGTACCTGACCCACGCAGAAGACACCACTGGGACTCCTCTGTGCTAGATGTGCCTATGTAATACTTTACATGAAATACATTTTCATAAGTAGGTTTGCACTGTAGCTTCAAAATCAATCTATTATGTGGTCTCATTGCCATTATTAGGTGTGGACACCAACAACAACAAAAAAAACATTACTTGGGGTTTAAAGGTTTAAAGGTTCAGTGTGCGAAGAAGCCAACAATTTCTTTTTTTTACCATTTGGTAAAAATAAATAGACAAAAGGATTGTAGCTCGGTGGCTTTGTGGGTAGTATTGTCGCCTCACAGCGAGATGGTCCTGGCTTCAATCCCCAGGTGGGGTGGTATGCATCCTTAGTGTGTGGAGTTTGCGTGACCCCTGTTCATGTGGGTTTACTCTGGGTACTCTGGTTTCTTCCCACAGTCCAAATACATGTGTGTTAGGTTAATTGGTGTCTCTAAAAAGTGTCCCTAGCGTATGAGTTTGTGTGCCCTACGATGGATCGGCACCCTGTCCAGGGTTGTTCCTGTCTTGCGCCCTGTGCTGCCTGCTAGGTACCAAATATCCTGTGACCCTGTTCAGGATCATGTGGATAAGAAAGTGAATGAATGAAAGAAAGTGAATTGTAGCACTGAATAAGTAACAGGCACACTATAAATATGGCTCAATGTGAAGCTTTATTTAGAACAATTTCTAAAAGCACTCTTAGAAGAACTACTAGCAGTTGCTGGATTCTACTTGAAGTGGAGAGTTAGCTACCCTGCTCCCACTAGTGTTCTCCTGTATGGTAGGAGAATTGCTGTTAACACATACAGTATTAGGAATATATTCGAAATATTAGAAAATAACACGTGGAAAGGTTTGGGTTTAACTATAAACCCCTAAAAACATGGTGTTTTAAACTCTAAGAATAAGAATAATGGAATAAACATAAATTGGCATGTTGGACCTGCAATGCTACCACTATGTCAAGTGCGTGTAATGTCACGACCTCTGCGTTTCTGCACTGCATTTTCTTGCACTGGGTGGAACGGTGATTTGGTGAGTAGCACTGTCGCCTCGTATCGAGAAGGTCCTGGGTTCCAGGTGGAGTGGGCTGGGTCCTCCTTGTGTCTGTGTGGGTTTATTCCAGGAGCTCTGATTTCCTCCCACAGTCCAAATACATGCATGTTAGGTTAACTGATGTGTCTAAAGTGAGTGAGAGTATGAGTGTTTGTACCCTGTGATAGATTGGTGCCCTGTTTACGGTTGTTCTTGCCTTGTGCCCTGTGCCGCCGGCTAGGCACCATCTTTCCCTCAACCCTGTCCAGGATCAAGCGAATAAGAAAGTGAATACATGCATTTTCTTGCCATGTCATCCATTTACATTTACAGCATTTAGCAGACACCCTTATCCAGAATGACTTACAATTGATACAGTCTTACAATCCAAGCAATTGTGGGTTAAGGGCCTTACTCAAGGACCCAACAGTGGCAGCTTGGCAGAGGTGCAGTACAATAACCGCTAGGCTACCACAATCCCGCCGTCACTCCCTGACATCACTCATTCAGTCACTAATTATGCACACCAGTAGCTTGTTGTTATCATCACACTATTTTAAACCGCATATGCTTCATTCGGTTTGCTTTCAAATGTCTCTTTGTCCTTGCAGTGTACACGACCCAGGTTCATAGCATTCTCCTGTATTCCTGCTTCGCTGCTCTGGACTGTATTTGGTGTTTCATGATCATGGACCCTGTTCCGTTTTTGAAACTCGTTCAGCTTGGAAGGACTGTTTATTGACTTTGGACTGTTTTGGATACCAGTTTCCGCTCTGTTCTTTGGTGCTCAGATTTGTGTTTGATCTCAGATTTGGACTCTTTATTGCTTTCTGTTTTCTGAGTTTTACTCAACCTTTATGTGCTTCAGCTTCTGTTTTGTGTTATAATAAAGCTTTCAAATCGGCTTCCTGCATTTGCATTCCAGTTTCTGTTAGATGCAACACAGACAAGTACACTCGCTGTACTGTATAATTCCAGCCCCACACATTATTTTTTATTTTAACTATTACTATAAGACTTATTTGATTAGATAAATTAATTTCATTCTTACATTTATCATCTACGCCACCCAGAGAGGATGGGTTCCTTTTTGAGTCTTAGTCCTCCCAAAGTTTCTTCCTCATAACTTTTAGGGAGTTTTTCCTTTCCACTGTCGCCCTAGGCTTGCTCAATTTGTTATTGGCCCTAGATATTAGAAGATAATCTAAAAATTGTAAAGTTTCTTTCAGATAATGCTCCATTGGAAAAAGCACTATATAAATAAATCTGACCTGACTTGACTTGGTAACTTCAAAAGTATGACAGGACACATGCAATGTAGAAAGAAACCCATTACAGCAGCCCAACTTGGGCAAGTACAAGTTGGTTTGGTGGTTATAGAAAATTATTCTGTAGGTTACCAATCTGCCATTGTTGAAGCAAGATGTTTGCACTTCATTTGCTAAAATTGTATGTATGGAAGATTTAATCAATTGTCTCTCTATAAAAGAGCATTTATTTATGATGTCAAATCATACTTGGGAGACCAGCCGCTAAGTGGTTAACGCTCTGGGTTACAATTGAAGTAAAATCTGAACAAGAACCTTAAACTTTAACTGCTCAGGTCACAAGTAGGTCACTCTCCGAGGTTGATATGAGAACACAGAAAGAGGGTGTATGCACACTATGTCTGGTGGCTTTGTACTGTGCCAGAGCAAGATTTCCCCCCTTCCCACTCCCTAGGAAGTTACTATAACTGGCTCCTGCTTTAAAAGTGGTCTTACCCCTGCAATGTAGAAAACTTTGATAAGATTTGTCAGCAAATTAAATTGGAAAACATTTCTTTGCTTTTCTTGAATTGAGCTTGTCAGGTGCTGAATATTGTTATAATTAAACTCTGTCTCTGACTGTCTCTGAGTACGAGGAAAATACAGTGTTTCAGTGGTTATTCTGCATGACTTTGAATGTGGAGTGGGGTTCTGACTCTGCAGCAAAAATACTATACATAAACATGGCCTATATGTGTTTTGCTCACGTAGCATGTGATACAGGCAGAACCACTTGCAAGGAAGTTTTTGAAATTGCCCAGATCTTTAATTTCCTTGTGTCTTATTCTGCACAAATGCATGCTACTCTCATCAAAAACGGTGACGGAAAGCTTGGAGCTCTTTTTCTTTTTATTAATAAACAGTTAAAATAAGCTTCCTGGGCAAAAAAATTAGTCACCTTTAGTCACACATGTTTAAGGTGGTAGTGTCTTCAGGCTCCTGCAAATGGCGTTGCATGAGGATGAACGAGCTATAAATACCTGCAGGTTATGAGACAGGATTCATGGTGAGTGGTACAGTGGAGTGAATGTCTCGTTCAATGTGTGAAAAATAGGTCACAAAGCAGATGTTAATAATTGACAAAAAGGAGTGATTTCATTTGGGTGTGTCAAAGTGTGAAGAAAGCAACTGAATTTGCAGAATTTGCAGGTGTAGAAAAAAAATTCTCATCAGAACTGTGGCTGAAAGACGAAACTGATGGACAGGGACCATCAGTTTCACTTCTTGTGAATAAAAACTGTTTCACTTACAGACAAGAACTGCTTCTAGGAGTCAATGCAGGTCCTTCACTACCAATTTCTAAAAGAACTCACTGCAGGGAACTGCATACCATGAACATATGGAGCAGAGTGGCATGCAAGAGACCTTGCTCACTTCTGCTGACAAGAGGCTGACAAAAATTGGACTGTTTATGACTAGAAACGTGTTATTTGGTCAGATGAATCTTGGTTCTGCATGTATGTGACTAATGCCAGGCGTCATGTTCACCGAAGACCTCAGGAAGACTTCAATGAGGACTGCATGTAAGGTGTGGTTCAAGCTGGGGGAGGTCCTGTGATGTTCTGGAGATGTTAGGTAAGTGGAAATGGGTCCCTTGGTTGAGGTGACAGAAAATTTGAACCACAATGCCTACATTGAGCTGCTGCACAACTAGGTTTTGCCTTTCCTCATTATCTTACTGAGGAACATAACATTCCTATCCCTGTAATCCAGGAATTCTCACATTCACAGAGCTGCAAATGTCACTGACTGGCGTGATGAACATTCAGGAGCAGTCACACATCTGAACTGGTCCACAAAATCATCAGACGTCTTGAAAATCTGCTGGACTACCTGTAATAACGAGTAAGATGTTCACGGCAAGAACATCTGAACATTGATGTCGCCTACATCCTGAAACTTGCCCAGCCCATGCCAAATAGGATCGCAGATGTTATTCGAGCTTTTGGAGTTATTACATGCTATTTGGGACGTTATTTTTTTGTCCAGTGAGCTTATGTTAACAGTTTTCCTCCATCTCTCTAAATCCTAACTCCTGCAGAACTTTACTGCATATTTCATTTTAAGTGACAAGATAAATAATGTTTATCTACAGTTGCAGCAATTTTTCTGTCCATGCAAATGAGGTTATTTATTCCTCCTCTTCTGTTAACAGGCATTTCTTCATTTTTACACTTCTGAAGGAAAATTCTCTTGCAGTGGTGATTAATGCATCCAGAGCTGCGACTTGTCAGCTGGATTCATTGCCACCCTTATTGGTTACAGTCATAACGAAGGACATTTACGCTTCCTTTAGTTCGTATTCAACTGACTTTAATCATCGTAGTTCTTAAATAGCTAGGACTAGACTCTGGCAAACTCAATAACTATAACATAATTTCCCACCTTCAAATTTTTGGTGGCAAAGAACGCACAGCCTCTAATGATTCATTTCAATAGTTTATACTGAAACTACACTGATTGGGACACCAAAGACTTGCTGACTATGGTTAATCGTGGTTTATTAAAAATACTTCTGTACTCGACTGCTGCATTTAACACAGAATGCAGGTGCTTAGGAAGATGTGTTAAATTAGAGGGGCTGCCAACTGTATGTAAAGTTGGACACTGTACATTGTACTGTACATTAACTGTGCGGCAGCCTTAACTTTAGTGTCTTCCAGGAGCTGAATAAATAAACACTTCACAGTCGCAGTGTTACGTGACCTTTTTTGCATTCCGGGCTTTGGCTAATGAATTGACCAAATGTGTGGACAGTGTCATTAGAGGCATTAGCGGGAGCATCCTGTTAAATTACTGTGTTTTCACAGAAAATATTTACCCACTTAATAAATAAAAGTGTATAATTCGTGCAACCCTTTGCCAATATTTATGTACTGTAATTGTAATCCACTCTTTCAACCTTATTTAAGTTTTAGTTTGATTATTTTTATTATATATTTTTCAAATTACTGTTTCTTTCAGAATTATATACAGTGGTACCTTGGATCTTGTCATTAATTAGTTCCTGAAGGCTCGTCGAGAACCGAAACCAAGATTTTTCCCATAAGGAATAATGTAAATTAAATTAATCTGTTCCAGACACCCAGAAAATCCACACTGTATAAGGCATTATATGCTTTAATGGAGGTGTATTGTACAGGTGCTCCCTGATTTATTATGGAGACATGTTCCAACAAATCCATCATAGTTATGTATCATGAACTGAGGAGTTTAAAATAGTCTATACTGTATCCTAGTGGAGCTGACTTTATTGTATAATACACATATGCATTAACATACAGTTAGCTAAATTCATTAACACATAACTTATTTTATAATAAAGTGTTGAAAATCTAATTTAATTTAGTGAGTAATGGATTGAAAGTGAAAAGTAAAAGCAAAACACTTAATCTATTGATGAACTCAGGGTGCGATCATAGCTGCTAATGCTAACAGCTCAGCTTGAAAGTGATCTGGAGGACTCAGTCCTTGATTTACTTTTGATTGGTTGTAATAATCAACCCTTTTAGGGCCCATGGAGACTTATTTGCCCTAGGAATGCAGTCCTGTAGATTTAAATCTAAAGAAAAACACGATAAACACAGCAGAGATCTTCACTAAGAAAGTGCTATTGTGTACTGAATCACGAATCATGAGTTGTCTATCAGCTGGAATGAGTCACGCGGCTCGAATCAAACAAGTTTTAGAAAGTGTGCTGTGTGTGCCAAGTAAACGACAAAGGCCGAGACAATTTTTTCTAGTGAAAATGCAATGAGAACCGATGAGTTCTGAGGTGGCTGAGGTACCACTGCGCAAGTAAATCTGAGGGGGCACTGCACCCATTTTAGCACCCACTTCCATGGCATGGATAGGACAGCATGCTCCGCCGAGTCTAAAACCGAGTCCAAGTACTATACTTGGTGGGTATCACTGTCACCTCACAACAAGAAGGTCCTGGGATCAATCCTAGGTGGAGCAGCCTGGGTCATATCTGTGTGGAGTATGTTCTCCCCATGTTCTCCCCATGTCCATATGGGTTTACCCTGGGTACTCCAGTTTTTTCCCACAGTCCAAAAACATGCATTAGTTACAAAAACATGCGTAATTAACTGATTATGCTAAATTGGCCCAAACAGAGTGTATATGACTAGTCTCGATATAACCTTGTGTATAGATGTAACCTTGTGTCAGTGGCTGAAATGGCCATTGATGCTAATAGCAATGTTAAATAAACCAAATAAACATACACCAAGCCCCTCATTCAAACTTCCACACTGTCCTCCCAACCTGATTGACAGCTTTGACCGATACAAAGATTTGGACAGTTACATACTCACTAAAACTCAGGGCTAACACATCAGGCTGTACAGATTGCATCAGAATAGCTCCTGCCAACTTCTTTGCCCTCTTCCATACAAATCTACGTGTAGCCTTCAATCTTCTGACATCCATCTGCTCTTTGTCTCCTCTTGTAGACTCTACACCACAGGCGAAACAGCCCCAAAACTGTGGAACACACTTCCTTGCCATCTGTGCATGAACCTTCCTTAAAATACAACTTTTTTTTTTTGTTTGCAGTTCCACCAACCCGATTATTATTTTTACTATTTTTATCAATTTCTATCTCCATAATTATTCTTATCTTCAATCTATTTAATTGTGTCCTATACATCATGTTTTTATACATTTCATGTCAGCTACATCACATGCACACAGTGTACAGGTTTGTTTGTTTGATTTCATTTAAAGTATAAAATCAAGAATTTTTTATATATATATATAAGTATTTAGTCAGCCACTGATTGTGCAAGTTCTCCTACTTAGAACGATGGGAGAGGTCTGTAATTTTCAACTATGAGAGAAAAAAATGAGGGAAAAAAAATCCAGAAAATCACACACAGGATTTTACAAGAGTTTAATTGTAAATTATGGTGGAAAATAAGTATTTGGTCAATGACAAAAGTTCAACTCAATACTTTGTAACATAACCTTTATTGGCAATGACAGAGGTCAAACGTTTTCACCAGGTTTGCACACACTGGAGCTGGTATTTTGGCTCATTCCTCCATACAGATCTCCTTTAGAGCAGTGATGTTTTGGGGCTGTTGCTGGACAACACAGACTTCCAACTCCCTCCACAAATTTTCTATGGGATTGAGGTCTAGGCCACTCCAGGACCTTGAAATGATTTTTACGGAGCCACTCCTTCGTTGCCCGAGCGGTGTGTTTGGGATCATTGTCATGCTGGAAAACCCAGCCACGTTCCATCTTCAATGCTCTCACTGATGGAAGGAGGCTTTGGCTTAAAATCTCATGATACATGGCCGCGTTCATTCTTTCCTTAACACGGATCAGTCGTCCTGTCCCCTTTGCAGAAGAACAGCCTCAAAGCATCATGTTTCCACCCCCATGCTTAACAGTACGTATGGTGTTCTTGGGATGCAACTCAGCATTCTTCTTCCTCCAAACACAACGAGTTGAGTTTTTACCAAAAAGTTCTATTTTGGTTTCATCTGATAACATGATATTGTCTCAATCCTTTTCTGGATCATCTGGCAAACTGGCAAATTTCAGATGGGCCTGGACATGTACCTTAGGTCATATGCCAACTGCCTCAACAGGTGCTATTCCCCAAGGAGGGGGGTGGAAAGGGTGTTTTAAACTTTCCCATAAAAACTAAGCATACTTTGTAAACAGAAAATAAAAATGTGTTCTAAGTATCATTTGGTGTAAAGGAATGGATTGTGCAGGCATATAAACCATGTTGGAGTTTTGTTTCTGTAAATGCCAAAATAAGTCTTTTTCCATTTTCTTCTTTTTGCATTTAATATCCCCAACACTTGATGGCTAAAAGCATTTATTAATTTACAGCCTAACTAGCTATCTTGAAGCAAACAATTATTTTTAACACATATGTATTGTTTGTTCTGAAAACATGTTCGTATCCATTCTGGTGTTAATTTGTTGTTTGCTGCTGTATTTTCATTAATCTGTTTGAAAGCTAGTTGTGCAACCTTCTATCTCAGAGGATCATTGCTGGCATAGATACAATGATGATTAATAGGAGAAATTTTTAAATTATAATGGTCAGATTTATCTGTTTTCTCCTTAAAGCAAAAGAGCAACTGAACTGGCACAGTGTTGTAATTAATGGCTAGACCAAGGCAAACATGGCTAGAATTAGTAACTTCCAGTTTGGTACTCTGGTGAGTGA
>JAJAGP010007875.1:0-10795 GCA_025084515.1 Ancistrus triradiatus
TCAGTCACATGGATCAGAGCTCCTGAAGGTTCCTCTGGATTCTGCACTGTGAGCTGAGATCTGTAACCACATTCCAGAATCAGTGCTGTGGGGCTGCTTTAGGAACGGGAAATGGAATAAGAGACAGGAAGCACACAGCTCACCTTTTTACTGTGGTCTTGTAGTTCTGTAAAACAACAAAGCAGATCTGAGTGAACATGATTACTGAGAGCACTGTGACGTTTATACACAGACTAAACCATCCTTACCTGTAAGAACGTGACATCATCCAGACTCATCTCCTTTTCTATAGCTCTGATTGTGTCTGAAAGTTCTTCAATGTCTCTGCTCAGGCTCTCAATCTTCTTCTTCATCGTCTGACTCTTCTGCTCCTCCTCAGTCCTCAGTGCTGATATCCTGGCTGCTTCTTCATCATGGAGAAACTGGTGAAGCTTCCAAAACTCTTCTTTAATCTGCTTCTCTGTGTTTAATGCCTGCCTCTGCAGTGATGGAGAAATTAAATCAAACTTGATATTATTCTTATCTTTTTCCAAGCACTGTGGACAATCACAAGTGTAGTTATTCTCTGAGACATGTACCAACTTTGCACTCGAGTAATCAATTAGTATTTGAAACCTAAATGTCATTTTGTTCAGAAGAATAAATAACTTACAAAAGATAACAAGAGTCATTGTCTGACTCCTCTGCTCTATGCACATTCCAAATATATGCATTACGATAACTGATTACGTTAATCTGGCCTGATGAGTATGTATGACTTGTTCTGCTGTAACCCTGTGTCTGTCATTAAATAGCCATTGATTCTGAAAGCGACGTTAAATAAACTAAATTAAAAAAATCACAAAGCATTTTTACCTCAATTATAACCCTAAATCACCCCTGTCCTTTTTGAATGTGTTGCCTGAGATGCAGGAATGGATGTTTATTAACAAATGAAATGAGATTTAACTGAAAAAACATGACATATCTTGGGTTCAAACCCTTTGCACTAAAATAAAAGTCAAAGTAAATGTAAGAAACACTGTGTGTTTTTAATTTTATTTCCATTATTCATAAGTTTCAACTTTTTCTGAACATTGTTATTTCCCAGCTGGTTTTTATGTTTTGGTTCATCGTTGTAAGCGATAATGGAAAAATCACAGTATATAATCAGACCTTAATATGTTGTGCAGTCTGAGTCCAGGCCAGTTCACGGTCTTTAAAGAGCTTCAGTTTCTCCTGTAAGGGCTTTAGAGCGTTCTTGATCCCATCCTGAAACAATTACCATCATTTAGAGTCTGCATCATTGTTTTACACACCAGTGAGGAGATAAACAAGTTTAGGTACTTTTTAAAAGCTGAAGTAATTATAATTATTAGCCAAAGTTTATGATGAAGAACAAAAATTACTGACAAATAATTAAGTTCAAATGAATGAAAATGTGGGAAGCACAGTGGTGCAGTGGATAGCGCTGTCACCTCACAGCTCCGAGATCCCCAGTTCGATCCCAACCCCAGGCTCCACCTGTGTGGAGTGTGCATGTTCTTCACATGGGTTTTCTCTGGGTACTCTGGTTTCCTCCCAAATTCCAAAGACTTGGAATAGGTCAGGTTATTGGAATTGGTGTTAGGTTAATTGGTGTTTCCAAAGTGCTCCTTAGAGTGTGACTGTGTGTATGACTGTGTGAGTGTATGTGCCCTACGATGGATTTGCGCCCTGTTTAGGGTTGTTCCTGCCTTGCGCCCTGTGGTGCCGGATAGGCACCGGCTCTCGCGCGACCATGACTAGGATAAGCGGATACACAATGAATGAATGAAAATAAGAACGAATGATACAGGACATGTTCATATTTAAAGAGTTCAGCAACACTCTATAAGAGTCCAGTCTAAAGGTTATACAAGCACTGACTACTTGTATATATCTGATTTTGGGAACTCCCTCTGTACACCTGGTAAAATGATCAATGATTTTATCTACAATGCAGTAAACTGGCAAAAAGTACAACACACTCAATCCTCACATTTTCAGACATCACAGGTCACACGATTTATTTACCTTACAGTCTGATACGGCTTCATCAACCGGGCTGAACTTGTGGCTGCTGTGCATTCTGGAAGTCTGACACACCACACACACCAGCTGTTGATCATCCAGACAGTAGAGTTTGAGTTTCTCACTATGCAGATCACAGGTCACAGATTTCTGACTTCTCTTCTGTAACAAAGTCTCACACAGGCTCCTTAAAGCCAGGTTTCGTGGAGGACAATCTACAAGTGATATTCTCCTGCAAACTGGACATTCCCTGGATCCTTTGATCTCCCAAAACTGCTGCAAACACTCTTTACAGACACTGTGGCTGCAGTGCAGAAGGACAGGATCATTGAAGATGTCACAGCACACAGGACAGGTGAAATCCTCCTCTGAGAAACCAGAAGCCATTTTCTTCTGTCTCACACTTTCACTTTCTCTCCTTTCCACACTCTGCAGATTTTACTCACGTCCTTATCAAAAGAAATGACTTATAAGACTCTGATAAATTGTTTATGTTGTAAAACTGTATGTTCTACATCCACTTAAAACCAAATCAATAGATTAACATCAAACTTACCCGAGTGCAGCAGTATGGAGCTGTAACCAAACCGTAAAACATGAACCTGTTCCTTGACTTATAGCACAGTTCTGCTTTTCTTATTAAACTAAATCCATACAGTTTATTCAATATTTTTTTTTCAGCAAAAAGTCAATAGACAGTAAAACTATTGTCCATAAATTGTAGTCACTACCAGTCAGGATCTCTGTCTTAGGTCAGTCATTTTCTCATCTTGATGTTCTGGTAAAATGAACCGTGTTTAATATTAGCATTAAGGCTCAAGTCTTGGCTCACGCATGTAGTGACATGAACATTGTCAACAACCAATAGGTGAGCATCTTTCCATCAGATGAGAAGCAGCAAAGCGAGTTCAGGAACGTGTCTGGCAGGTAGAGTAATTAGACTCACATTCTTGTGCAGCAGTGTCATTTGTGTCATTTGCTTGTTAAAATGCCAAATGTTAAAAAATAAACACTAAAAAAGAGTTTACATTTCCTGCTAACCAATATTATTATTATTATTATTATTATTATTATTATTATTATTATTATTATTATTATGCATTGTCTTGTCTTTTTCTTTTTGGCTGTTTTTTTCTGAACAAATTACTGGACACAGAAGGGCAGCTGTGGCCTAAAGCTACTTCTGTTTCTGCTCCACTTTTCAACAGTTGCTCTTCTTATAAAATTCCACCAAGAGCATGATGGGAAATAATCCAAAAAGGAATATAGCTGCAGTCTTGCAAATAATGACCATGCAAGACTGATCAGTTTTATTAGCTGAACCCAAGGTGGTGAGAGACAGGTTGGCTACATCTATCCTAAACCTAGATGTCTGTTCGGTAATGCCCAGTCGGTCCGGTAAAAAACGTAGGTGTCACATTTGATTCAGATCTCTCCTCTGATGCGCACATTAGCAACATCACTAGCAACATCATTGCCTTCTTTACGCAATAGTGCTAAACTTAAAAATATACTCTCTTTTATAGATGCTGAGAAACTGGTTCATGTGTTTATAACCTCAAGGTTAGTTAACTGTAACGCTTTACTTGCTGGATGCTCTAGTAAATCTATAAATAAACTTCAATTATTTCAGAATTCAGCGGGTCAAGTGCTAACTAGAACTAGAAAATTTGATTATATCAGTCTGTTCTGTCGTTTCTACACTGGTTACCAGTTAGATTCCACATGATTACAAAATACGTCTTGTAACATATAAAGCTCTACATGGCCTGGTCACATAGTATCTGAGTGAACTCTTAGAGTCTTACAGTCCAGCTCGTCTACTTCATTCACAAGGTGCAGGAATTCTTTTAGTTTCCAGAATTAAAATGTCACAGCAGGGGAAAAGGCTTTCTCATACATAGCCCCCCAGCTATGGAATAAACTCCCCACTTTTGTTTGGGATTCAGACACTCTCCAAATTTTTAAGTCTAAGCTAAAACCATACTTATTTACTCAGGCTTTTGGCTAGACTTGGACTGGGATGCGTGGCTAGGGTTCCTGGGGCTGGAGTCTGGGGTCATGTCTGGCCTGCCTGCCTTGTAATGCCTTGGCCTTTGGCTGGGTGTGTCTGGTGGACTGTCTGTCTGGGCTGGGCTTTGATCCCTTTCATCTTGGGTTGTGCAGCCTTACTTTAGACTAAGAACAGAGACGGGGGTTCAGATTCAGATTCAGATACAGAATACTATATTGATTCACGAGGGGAAATTGCAGTCATTACAGTAGTGTCCGTTTCTGTAGAAAAAATAAAAAATAATAAAAATTAACATTCTAAAATAACAATTTGCAAGCAAAATATAAAATTAACTAAAAGCACATTTAAATACACAATTAAAGTGACAATAGAATGACAATTAAAAACAGAAAGAAACAGCATAGATTATTGCACTTTGGTTTTTGTATTGCACGATGGACGGAACATTGTGCCACCCTTTGAGGGAGGAGTTATAGAGTTTGATGGCCACAGGTAGGAAGAACCTTCTGTGGTGCTCTGTGGTGCATTTTGGTGGGATGAGCCTCGAGCTAAATGTGCTCCTGTGTCTCATCACCTCATTGTAAAGTGGGTGGTTTCCTTTGTCCATAATGGTCTGCAGCTTAGACAGCATCCTTCTCTCCGACACAGTTGTCAGCGAGTCCAGTTTCACTCCTACAACGTCACCGGCGTTGTTGATCAGTTTGTTGATTCTGTTGGCATCTGCCACCCTCAACCTGCTGCGCCAGCATGCAACAGCATAGAGAATAGCATTCCCACTACCGACTCATAAAAGATCCTGATCATAGTCTGACAGATGTTGAAGGACCTCAGGTGCCTCACAAAATAGAGACGACTTTGGCCCTTCCTATAGAGGACATCAGTGTTTTTAGCCCAGTCCAATTTGTTGTCAGTGTGCACACCCAGATATTTATAGTTTTCCACAGTGTCCACACTGACACCCTTGATGGACAGAGAGGTCACCGGTGCCTTGTCCTTCCTCAGATCAACCACCAGTGGACTAACATCTTTTCATAATCATAATTTATAATAAAAGAGAGTTGTGGTGATCTGGGATGTTGAGTTGATGTCTTATTGCTTCTCAAGTGTGATCATTCAGGTTTGTTGATTGCTGTGGAGGTGGGTTGCTGATGTCTTATGTGATTCCTCTTGGCTGTGTTTTTCTAGCTATGCTGTTATAGCTAATGCTGCCAGATTCTCATGCTACATTTAGTATTAGTGGTTCAAACGTGGTCTGTTAACAGACTCTGTGCTTTCAACAATTAGTAACTACATATTCTCTTTTCTCTCCAAGATTGCGTTCCGATACCAGTTCCAGCACCACACACTAAGATGTTAGTCCGCTTCAGCCCCACTCAAGCTCTTCTTCCATCATCAGCTCTAGCCCCACTGTACTCCCTCCTTCCTCTACTTGTTGTCCTCCTATTACCATAAATGTATTATACACATAACTTAATTCATTCTTACATGTACTATCTAAGCCGCCCAAGGAGGAGGGTCCATTTTTGAGTCTTGGTCTTCCGAAGGTTTCTTCCTTATAATGTTTAGGGAGTTTTCCCTTGTCACTGTTGCCCTAGGCTTGCTCAGTCTGGGATTGGCCCTAGATAATAAAAGGTAATTTAAATTGTGAAGCTCCATTATGAAAAGAACTACAGAAATAACTCTGACTTTGACTACAACTTTACATATTAATAATTTGAAGCTACATTCTTCTTTATATATACCCAGTAAATATAATATATATATTTAGTGTCACGCCCCATGGTCTCACCCTGATATCTCTGCCTCTCAACCTCGCTGAGGGTGAACTGAGCCACTGAGCCACGTGACCAATCCAGGAGTTCCGCAGTATCCGGATTACAGATTGTTTACACCTGGTGGACTCCCTTCATAAGCACGGCTTCAAGGGACATTCGGGGTGGATTATTGTCTCGGTTATGTCTGAGTGTGCCGCGTGTTTTTGCGTGCGGTTTCGTCCACCTGTGTATCTACTTCCGTTTGTGGTCCCGTCTGCGTTGGATTTACCTGCCTGTTTCACGAGCTGAAAGTGTTTGACTTTCCTGCCTGTTTTCACGTACTGTTAGTTTTGCCTGTCTGTTCCGTGTTCTGTCCACCTTGGTGTTTCCACCCGTTTTTGTGGCTCTGCCTATCGCACCTGTTTTGCGGCTCTGCCGAGCGCACCGTCCATCTGTGGCCTACCCCTTTTTCCCCACGTTTATTCCATGATTTGTTTCGAGTGTCCCGACGCTCTTTGAGTTCCCGCACTCTGAGTTCTCTCTGCAGTTCGTCTTCTGTTGTTGTTCCTTTGTTTTGTTGCCGTGGTCTCTGCATGCTTCCTTAGTTCAGTGGACTGTTCCGGTTTTCGTTCGGGTCATTCTGTTAGCTGTGTTTTCCTGCGTTCTGTTTATCATTTGGTTAATAAAGCCTTTTTCTTTTTTTTTATTTTGGAACCTGCATGCGTCTCTCCTTTTCTGTCAGTCAGAGTCCTGACATTTGGTATATATGCTGTATGATGTACATGTATATAATGTATATATTACAGGTGATTGCATTTATCACACTTTGCCCTTCAGTTTAATTAAAATGCTTCTCTGGCAGTGAATGGAGTGTGGTTTTTTTGCATTTTGCACTGAAGATAACAAATTGACTTTTGTTGGACAGTGCACTTTTCATTTGTCCTGCCTTGATGCATGGCTTCTCTTATAGTGATTGGTCGACCTCTCAAAGGGGTGGAACCTTGTAACCAGCTGTCCTATAGTAAATCAGGAATCAGTAAAATGTAGTCAAATTTATGTAATTATTGAAAATACATACATGTATTCATTAGATTAAGCAAATTAATAAATACATATTTGATAAATATACTGAAATGACAAATAATACATTTATATAAAATTATGTATTGTTCCTGTTTGCAGGTGTATATTCATAAAAAAACAGACATCAAGGCATTTCAAGCAGGTATTTATTTCTATAAGGAAATAAAATAGTTTGCCAGGGGATTCAAATTAGCTGATAGGACACAATTACTCAAGATGAATTAAATGAATAGAAATAGATTGAAAAATGAAAGTATCTTATGAATGACAATATAATTTAATATGGATTGACCTTTACATTCATTTATACAGTAGGGACCAAAAGTCTGAGAGCACTAGAGAAATGCTTTTTAACGTTTTTATAAGTCAGTGCCTTTCTTTATCACTCATAAAATCAGCATAACAATGTGACAGAAAAGTTTAATCTTTTGAAAAAATCTTTTAACAAATTTCCAAATATTTGGTATGTTCGCCTTTTTGCACTTGAGCTGCATGGACTCCAAATGTTTGTGTAAAATGTGCTGATCCAAAACTTTGCAATATTCCAATGAGCATCTCGTGATGTGACTGAATGCTCGTCTATCTGTCTTCTATCTGTTGGAGGGGAGGCTGATTGGGAGAACATTCTCTGGTCCTGTAACAGCAACCTGTATGCAGTCCTGAGATGAACTGGTGATTTATCCATGCTGCGGGTACACCTGGGCCCAGTTATATTCCGATTATATTTATATATAGTCATGTAGCAGGGGCTTTTATCCAAACTAACTTAGAACTGACAAGGTACGAAACAAACAACTGTGTTTATGGGCCTTGCTCAAGGTCACCCACAGTGGCAGCTTGGCAGTGCTCAGGCTTGGACCCTGGACCTTCTGGTTCATAGTAAAATAACTGAATTTCTCCTTGGGTAGTAAGAAAAAGCCGGGGTTACACCACACAAAAAAAATACCATTCGGTTCAGTCTGATTCTTCACATTATCAGTCTGGTTGTTGGTGCTACTTCCTAAGTGGGAGGATCTGTAGAGGAGATAAGTTACAATACAGAACAAACAGTGGACGTAATTTGTCAGTAAACCTGTGTTTGATCGTGTGTATGTTCATATTGGTGAGTGGGTTGATGAAGGACAGTGTTCCTCTCTCCCAGTCCAGCTTCACTCTGATCCTCCTGAGTTTCCCAGGTACAGAGAGGAGCCTGGATTTCCCTGGTGAAGCACGTGCTCCATATTTACCATCCCAGTAACCCATTATCCAGAATCCACTCCTGAGAAAGATGTCACCTTTCCTCTCTGCTGATTCTGACATCACACCTATGACCCACATGGTACTGTCTCCGACCTTCACGTCCCAGCAGTGTGTTCCTGAGTCAAAGCTCTCAGAGCCCAGGATGCAACCACGTTTATCAAACCTATCAGGATTATCAGGAAGCTCCTGTGTCTGATCACTGTATCTTACACTGGTCAGATCATCAGTCAGGAGGAGGACAGGATGGGCAGTGTTGGAGTCCAGAGTTATGGGTGCTGAAGAAAACCCAAACATACAAGTACAATTTAATGCAGTACATTGTTTTAAGAGTAAATTAATTTAAGCTGTAAATCACAAATCTTAATTCCTTTTTTCTATGACATAGTACTTTCATCATCTCCTTGATAGTTGTATAATATGTGTAATACAGTTGCAGAGACTTTTTGTCTCTCTTGTTGTGTGTGTGTGTGTGTGTGTGTTTGATGATCACACATACAAAAAGAAGAGAATGAAACTCAGACTGACTGTATTGAACGATGTTCTGCATCTTCTCCCAAACGTTGAACTTGAGGTTGCTCAGATGTTCAGCCACATGGATCAGAGCTCCTGAAGGTTCCCACACATTTTATTTACATTACAGTAGGATATGGCTTCATCAATCGGGCTGAACTTATGTTTGTGTAACTTATGTATTGTGTAACTTATGTATTTTTGTGTATTTTGGAAGTCTGACACACCACACACACCAGCTGTTGATCGTCCAGACAGTAGAGTGTGAGTTTCTCACCGTGCAGGTCACAGGTCACAGATTTCTGACTTCTGTTCTGTAAGAAAGTCTCACACAGGCTCCTTAAAGCCAGGTTTCGTGGAGGACAAACTACAAACGATATGGTCCTGCAACCTGGACATTCCCTGGATCCTTTGATCTCCCAGAACGTCTGCAAACACTCTTTACAGACACTGTGGCTGCAGTGCAGAATGAGAGGATCGTTGAAGGTGTCACAGCACACAGGACAGGTGAAATCCTCCTCTGAGAAGCCAGAAGCCATTTTCTTCTGTCTCACACTTTCACTTTCTTTTCTTTTCACACCCTGATTGCAGGTTTAACTCAATTCATTATCAAAAGAAATGACTTCTAAGACTCAGATAAACTGTTTATGTTATGAAAACTGTGATTCTACATCCACTTAAATACACATCAATAGTTTCATATAGTGCTGGGTGGTATACCAGTTAAACCGGTACACCGGTGTTCATTTCCCGTACGGCTTGCATTTTTCATATACCTCCATACTGGTGCACAGCAGATTGGCTTCAGCCGGTCTCATGTAACCGATTTGGTCAACCACACATGAACAGCACAATACTTTTACTAACTGTAATTCATAATTCAGTTCAGGTCAGTTCATAATTCAAAGTTTCAGGCACTCGATGGTTTGTTTAAGAGAAATGTTTAAGGGTTTGTTTGCTGACATGATGAGGAGGAAGCGTTATATGTTTCAGCTGTGTTCTGAGTGCTACTTAGCTAGTGAGCTACATAGTTTCCCTGTCTCGGTCCACCATATTAAAAAACGAGGGCAAACCATGAAAACAAAAGAATAAGGGATTGCGACCCAAGTGCAGTTAGCTCCAGATGGAAAAGGTAAACTAAAATATAAATAACAAAAAGAAATGAAAGAATAAACTCAAAAGAGTCAAAAATCAACTAATAAAGAAAATCCAGTTGGCTCCGCTGTGCCAACAGCGGCATGCGCAGATCCGTTATGCCGTTGGCGCTCGCGGGGAGAAAAGAGGCTAGATAGCTCTGCATCCTCTTTAAAGCGCAATCGTTGAGAAAATAAGGACTCCCCGATTGCAAGGAGGGGGGGCGATGGCGAGAGAGAGGAGACGGTGGGGGCGAGGCTCGAAACAGCCGGAGTCACCCGGGAGACGAGAAAACAATGCAAAACAAAATAAACTGGCCCTACTCTAAACTAAGGCCCTGTCTACCGGGCAAGCTCCTGATTGCCCTCATCTGAGAGTCTATGAACTCTCAGACATACCATTGTCAATAAAACACAAAAAGAAACAATGGAAAATGAAAGGGACAGGGAACACCATCTCAGAGATGAGCTATATGTGCAGCAGGTGCGTCCGGGCATAGCAGTGCTCCCTCTTGAGTTAGCAAGAGGAATGGTGCGACACTCGACACTGTGTGAGCCCAGAAGTGTGTTTATATACAGTGGTATGAAAAAGCTTGGGCACCCCTGATAATTTTCATGATTTTTCTTTATAAATCATTGGTTGTCCAGCTCAACAATTTCAGGTAAATATATCATATAGCAGATGAACACAGTGATATTTGAGAAGTGAAATTAAGTTTATAGGTTTTACAGAAAGTGTGCAGTAATTATTCAAACAAAATTAGGCAGGTGCATAAATTTGGGCACCCTTGTCATTTGAATACCTTTAGCTCTAAATTATTGGAACACAAAATTTGTTTTGTAAGCTCATTGACCCTTGATCTACATACACAAGTGAATCCAACTATAAGAAAGTGTTAAGGTGGCCAATTGGACGTTTTCCTCCTCTTTACATCTTCTCTGAAGAGTGGCAACATGGGAGCCTCAAAACAACTCTCAAATGGCCTGAAAACAAAGGTTGTTCAACATCATGGTTCAGGGAAAGGGAAAAG